>CAJQUW010007742.1:0-29134 GCA_907163375.1 Prostheceraeus crozeri
CCGATCTTCCCGTCACTTTTCAAGTAAGGACTACAGCTGTATCACATGTCTGGTTGTAGTGATGGTTCATGATTTATAAACTACGTTTCATGGCCTTTCAAATCGTATATTATTTATTTTCTTGTGATCTGCATTTCTGCTGATACGAGCAATTGAAATTGTTTACCCATATTACAACTTTTTAAATCAATATCTATGACAGGAACATCGCAACAATCAATATCATCAGCCGCATTCAGCATAGATATCTAATAATTGCTTGCTTTGAGCGACACCATGCAAAGTTAATTGAGATTGACTTTTCAGTGTAGACGATATTAAACTGGCTGAAATTTATTTACTATCAACACTTGACAGCAATGAACTATCCTGGTTTCACGAATGAAGAAATTGCGACGGCCTTGGCCTATACCATCTCTTCATATCCTGAAGATGCAAGGCGACGATTTCGTGTAGATTTTAAGAAAGAAGCTCCACCATGCACAACGTTAGTTGGGTGGGCAAAGCGTTTTAAAACCTCGCTATCTCTTACCGAAAATGCAAGAGTCGGTGACCATTCAAGATCGACGGCTTTCCGACGACAAACGAGACGAAATAGTCGAGGCCTATGGTGATGACTGATGATCCAGCACTTTCGCAACGAAAGGCAGCTCAGCTCTGCAGCGTTTCACAATCGTCGGTGAACAGAGTGTTGAAAGATGAAGGTTTGAGAGGTTGGAAGTTTACCCGCGTGCAAGAGATCTCGGACGACGATAAAGTTCAAAGACTCCAGTTTTCTAACCTTATCCTTCAACATCAACAGCGCGACAGTAATTTCGTTGGAAATATCGTTTTCTCCGATGAAGCAACGTTTCACTTGAATGGATCTGTGAACCTTCACAACGCCTTCATCTACGCGGAAGAAAAATCCTCACGCTGTTATCGTGAAACCATTAAAGTCTGCTTCCATCACTTGCTGGGCAATGATATTACCACACCACGGCATCACTTACCATGTGCAAAAAGAAACAATGAATGGACAGCGCTATCAGTCTATCCTTGAAGACAAAGTTGTGCCGCTACTAAGTGATAGACGAAATCGACGTCAATTTTATCAGCAGGATGTGCACCTGCACATTATGCCAATTCTGTTCGTTGTCTGCTTAACTTTAAGCTGAAGAACCGATGGATTGTTCGTGGTGGGCCGATACACTGGCCACCAAGAAGCCCTGATTCAGCAGTAAACGATTTCTGGCTTTGGGGCTATATTCGTGACAAACTATACAGAGATCCACGTCCTCGTACTCTTAAAGCTTTACAAGAAAGACTTTCGAGCTTACTCGATAGCGTGGAGGTCGAGATGATGCGATCTTCGTACAGGTCATTCTTGCGCCGATGCGAGTTGTGCTCTGAGAATGGTGGTGGTCACTTTGAACAGTTCTTGTGAGTTAATTTTGCGTTACTGCATACCTGTCACTTATAATGAAGTTTTTTTCGATATGAAATGCTTTTCGAAATCAAACGAAAAAAATAACTTAAATAGTAAAATAAAATAAATAAATAGTAGACTAGGAATTAAAGAAATTAAAACAGTACTCAAAATTGATTTAAAAAGTTGTAATATGGGTAAACAATTTCAATTGCTCGTATCAGCAGAAATGCAGATCACAAGAAAATAAATAATATACGATTTGAAAGGCCATGAAACGTAGTTTATAAATCATGAACCATCACTACAACCAGACATGTGATACACCTGTAGTCCTTACTTGAAAAGTGACGGGAAGATCGGAATCACCACGTGAATAGCACGTGAATTGTGCAAACCTGGAGGCATATGTAGGCTCCTTTTGTCTATTTTCTCTAGCTGGCAGATGTCTGATCCAATTTTTCTATGATGCAGAAAGCGAAATTTTCAAGTGATTCGAGTCGCAGTTTACAATGCGTGGAAATGAAGAAGGAATCTATCAGTCGATATTTATCGAAACAAAAAGAAAACATGAGTTATTCTTATCAGTTTACATAATGGATCACTATTTCACGTACTGGATATGAGCATTCTGAAAAATGATTCATTCTAATCTCCATGAATTCCTGAATTCCTCAGGTTAGAATACTCTCAATTTTACTTTCTTCGTTTTTTGATATTTTTACGCTTTGTCAGGAATAAGCTGTTCAACTGACAAACAAAATATCTCTCAGACTGTAATTAAGTATCTAAGTTACTAGTGAAAATGTGCTTATTGACTTTCGTTTCAAAAGTCAGTTCTACTTTTCCTCTTGATAATCATAAAATATGTTGATGCAGCAACTGAAATGAATATTTTCTAAGTTAAGCTGCTCAAGAATTGCTGCTTTTATCCCTTCTAGACTGATTTGTGAAGTTGTTGGCGACTATTTTATGCAAGATGCTTTCAAACCAATTCAAAGGGCTTTTATTCATACTCATTTATCGAAATAATTATCTGTCAGCAAGAAACTATCGCTCAAGCAAAGACAATGATAATTTTTCAGTCACTTAATACTTTCCACAATTCTGTGAGCGAAATTAGGAAAGTCGCGGCAAATATAGTAGGCTAACAGTGTGATTGCCTTGCGTCATGGACAATTTGTGTCGCAATGTGCAATTTCGAGAAAATGTAGGAGTCTAAAGTTCATAACTTTTCCATACAGGAAGAGGGAAGTATAAGATGCTGCAAGTTTTATGAAAATGGGATATGAAACAGATTCTTTGATTTGTTACTAAAGTTTTATCACACAAATATTTAAAATTATGGAGAAAAATAATGAACGGTGCATTCAATACCCATCATTCCACGAGGACAAATGACACAGAAAAGAAATGTAGAATTTTTGCTTGCAGTAGTGCACGACGACAGACGGATGTTATTGTGATACATATTGTTATTTCTAATACGAAGAAAGCTAGTTCAAAACAGTGATTGACACAATGGAAATACCAAGGAATGAGAAGTTGACAAGAAGTGAAAGTTATCTGCTCAGTTATCTCTTTGAATCTGTTTAGTCTAAAACCTTTAATCAGCATTGCCATGTATGTGCACGTCAATTAGTGATCAAAGAATGGTATTTAACAACATATGCATTTAATATGTATGTAATGATGTCAAAGTCAAAGTCAAAAATGTTTATTTCCAAGAACATTGGAAAGCAGGACCATGTGCGCTCACGTAATATCCACAAAAACATAGACTGATGGCTGAAAACAGCGTGCGGTCGGTGTTGTTAAAACATATTCTGAACAGGAAGGAGCGGAGAATTGACGAAAACAAATTTTCAGATTTCATATTTATTAATTAGTGATTTCCTTAGTTATCGTTCGCAAACTAAGTTATCGTGTCGTGTGCTTTTTTGAGAAACCTCGCGATGGATTTTGCCAGTTTTGGAGTTAAAATATTCATCAATTTATTGCTGTTGTATTGCTGCAGTTGCATAACAAAGGCGCTGTTTCTTGTCGTACATTTTGATATAGTGAGCATTCTATCATGAATGATACTGAGTCTCCGCTTTCGAATTATCACATAGCTCACATAAACGCTCTTCTTATCGCAGTCAATTTCCGTAACTGCCAGTTACGAAATCAAATTTGTGATCTTTTGTTCGAAATTTTAATAATATTTTTATGTCATTGTATTCAATATCAAAATTCAGATATGATTTCATAGTATTCTCAAAACCACATCAAAACCACATAATTCTGAATAATTCAGGCCAGAATGACTATCTTTTGTTGTAGATATCCATTTTTCTCTAACGTAATGGGTCACTCGATGTTTTGCAATTCTCAAATATTTTCCTTTAAATATTCTCAAATTATTTCCTTAATGTATTAATAATATTATAGCATTTAATATTTAAATTTATAATATTATAGTATTTAATATCTAAATTTATAATATTACAGTATTTAATATTTAAATTTATAATATTATAATATTTGATGTAAATTAAATATGTATCTAATAATACCAATTTGCATGTGTACTGGAGATTATCTTACTCAGTGGTGCCGACTCTTTTCTACCAAGGAACCCTTATACGTTGGTCTAATCTAATTTGATTTCAACCCATATGGATTCAAAATCTTTATTTAAATTGTACTTGCAATTTTCTATCAAATTTAGTCTGGTACTGATGTATTAAATTTATGCTAGAAGATGTAATCTTATAGCTGCTCCTATTACTTGACTATAGACATTATTTCAAAAAAGCAAATTGAAGCTATAACAGAGAGAAAAAATTCATCGAAAATTTCATAAAAAAATTATGACGAAAATCATTCTACTTGTTGCAACAGGAGATAGGAGTTGACCAAAATAGATACAAAAATCTGATTCCCTCTTTTTTGAAAAAAATGAAACATTTGAGTATCTGATAGAAATTGAAGCAGGTCACTCTGAAAAACGATTTGTTTTGATCAACTGCTGCATGAAAACCGCGCAGCTCTGCTTTACCCAGGGGAATTTTTTGGTTTCAGTTATTTTTACATTTTTTTACATTTTATTTATGAATATAATAGAATTTGCCACATGCGAGCATCAAAAATTTGAATTTAGAAGTGCTTTTCGAAAAATCGATCATTTTTTGTCAATTTTCTCCAACATTAAGCATCTTATCAATTCTAGTCACTTATAGGCACTTGACAAAGCACAAATGCTGTAATTAACATGTTCATTCATCTACATCGTTGACATGTGCATTCAAATATTCATTCTATTTTAGGATACCTCTGTAATTGTGCATAATGTACATTCATTTTTAGAAATTTCTCATTGAGTTGTATTCAGATCCGCTTAGCAATCCAATTGCCTTAAGACGCTTCCATGTGATAACTTAAAAACACATCGTTTATTTGGCACTCAAACGGTCAAGATTTCTAACTACCTAGAACGACCGGACACGTCAATTGGCGGGTAGAGTGTTTTTAATATATGTTTGCTCTTATCGTGAATTCTACTTACATGTATGATGCAAATATTTTACACTTTGAAGAAACTCCAAACCTTGCCTCTTCAGGCAGTTCACGCCGATTATTTAGTACTGTGCCCACCAGACTGCATGCATTTTTTGCTAGTAGTTTTCTTGTCAGCGGAACCGAGGTAAAAAAAGTTGTCACTAGTTACATGGTATCCTTTATTGAACAGGGGAACAATCAACTTCATAACTGTGTCAGGGGCGACACCACAATCAGGTTCTCTGGTTTCATCTCGGCCTGAATAAGAAAATCCATTGAACTTCATCAGCAAGCTAAAACTTTATGCCGAATCTGTCCGGCTTTGTGGCAATCACTGTACTGTATAAATTTACACCTAGCTTTACAGGGAAGAAGCTGCTCATCAACACTGACACAGCAGTCTGATGCGAAAGCCTTTCTGACCATAGAGTAGATATATTACGTAGAGTAGTAACTCCGCATTTATTAAATCCCCAATTTGTATACACTTTCGATTTCATTAAATGAACTCAATAGTTGGTAATTGTTACCAAGTGTGGGATATGCAAATTTTTGCAGTTCTGATGAAATTGTCTCGGAATTGAGTGATCATGATTGTAATGTAGAAGGGATGATTTCACAGATTCTCAGTGTCATGACAGCCTTGGAGATAATTAGCAATTCGATGGGTTCCTATATTACTTTCATGCTCAGGAGTATTTTCATCACAGGCAGAGAAAAATCACATAATCAAAGACATGATTTCAATTAACTCTTTTTAATGGGTCCACATCACTATTCAGATTCAAGAAATGAAACATGAATCACTTTTAGTGATCGAATCATAAAGACATACCGGTAAAAATTGAATCAAAAACTTGAAATTTCAGCCAAGAAAGCAAGTTAATATCGCGACTTTTTCATGAAGACTTCCATTATCATGCAATTCATGAAACTCCCTTCATAATCAGGTTGATTTCCACTTAGTTACGATGCTTATTAGCAAACATTCATTCCTTTTGATATCCAAATTGTTTCATACTACTTATATAGGGGCATCATCTCGGTAGTATATAATAGATTTGCAAAATTTTGACTTTTTAAACTGCTGAAATAATATTTTGAACCACGGGAACATAATCTCTGCAAAAAACTGCATCTTTTCATACAAAAATTTTCACTGTATACAGATACTTTTTTGAGTCGACACTACCTATAAATCCCTACTCTATGCTATTGACAGTTTTCAATGAAAGGATACCAGATGTTGACGGCAAAGGGGAACTTATCTTCAGCTAACCGCTGTGTTCTTTCAACTTTCATGTCAAATCTCAAAAAACTCAATACTTCCAGGAAACGAATTCGAGGCATTGCTTTGTTGAAAAGAGGACATACCCATTCGGAACAGATTGTTGAGAGATAGAGAGTGAGGCTGCGAGCACCTATTACCAGAGTTGGAAAAGTCGGAATTGGAATTGACGATATTTAACCGCTAAACGGCGTTGCGGGGTGTTTTCCACCCAAGTGATATTTAAATACACACAACTTCTGTTATACTTTAGTCCGATTACTGAAATCTCATGACTTTTCTTGGATAATTATAATATTTTTTCAGTAGAAAAATTGGATTTATATTCCACATGGTTTATGATTTAGGAGTGATTTTATAGATTCCGGTGTTACGGGGTGTTTTCTACCCCATTCAAAAAATGATACTTTTGTTCATTTTCTTTTCATCTAAACGAAATTTATCGCTGCCAAGTTGTTTAGAGTTATAATTCTGATATTATTTACTTAGCAAGCGTTCACGTGATCGTTTTCCAAGAAATTCTATCCTCTGATTTCCAAGAAATTCTATCCTCTGATTTCCAAGAAATTCTATCCTCTGATTTCCAAGAAATTCTATTCTCTGATTTCCAAGAAATTCTATCTTCTTATTTCCAAGAAATTCTATCCTCTGATTTCCAAGAAATTGCACCCTTCGAAGGTTGCAGTGGAGTTGTCTCACGACGTGATCGATTTCCAAGACAAAGCGCCCTCCTCTCGAATACGCCAACAAATTCAGTGCGTTTCTGATGTGGTTGCACATTCTGTAGAGATGTCTGCATCAAGAAGGTCTCTTCCGGAAAGACAAGCTCGATTAATTGCGAACCGAATTCTGGCTGAAGAAGAAGAATTTCCTGAGAGCATGGAACCTGATGATGCTGCAGCAGCCGAAGTTGATGACGCTACCGTAGATCTTCCAACTGGAGATCATTATAGCGACGATGGTATATTGGATGTCGACCAACTTGAGAGAATTGTTGACAGTAGTCCTGAATCAAATAATTCAAGTGAAAGTGACTCAAACTCGTCGGACAATCTCTTATCAGCCGCCTCATCTGTAGGTGGTGGAGCAATGATCAGTGCGAATGGAACCACGTGGGAAATAATTCAACCAGGCCATGGTGTTGGGCGTGCGTCATCTAGAAATGTTTTCAATGTCGGAAATCAAAGCTTGCGAGCTGGACTGCACCCACAATCAAATGAAGAATCTTTCCTCGTGTATTTTGAGGATATACTCGCAGTAGTCGTGTTATTCACAAATTTGGAAGGACGAAGAGTTGCTTCAGCAAGTGGAGTCGCCTGGAAGCCAGTCACACTCGTGGAAATCAAAGCTTTTATCGGGCTTCTTATTATAGCAGGTAAGTCATGTTCTTATTTCTGGGCAACTATTCAAAATTCAATTTACTATTCTTTCTGTCTATATAGTACTATTCAAAATTACTACAGTAAAATCTATCTATGACATATTATCTCATAAGGAATAAAAAATAATGCATTTTATAAAAAGATCGTCTTTATGAGCTTCGTTATAAAAGGAGAATTCTTTTTGGGACTTTTTGATGGGTTCGTAGAGAAAAATACAGGAGAGACGAATTTTACTCTATTTTTACGTCCTTATTGATAAGCTAGTAATATAATACATACATTTACGCCTATGATGATGTTCATTGATAAGAAATTATGTAGGCTATTATGAACATTTTAGTTATTTGCATTCACATGCGGGATCTTTCTGTTTCAGGTTCATTCAAGGCAGGTCGCCGTGATATCCAGGAAATGTGGCATCCTACTCGAGGACATTGTATATTTCGAGCTACAATGAGCTACATGCGGTTTTCACAAATACGAAAATGTATGCGATTCGATGACAAATTGCGCCGTGACCGGAATGACACTCTTGCTGCCGTTCGGCAGCCAATAAGCATGCTCAATGCTCGGCGCTTGCACGGAATTACATCCCGGGGCCGTTTTTATGCGTCGTCGAACAGCTAGTCGAGTTTCACGGACGTGTCTCATTTAGACAGTACATACCATTGAAACCCGGCAAATTTGGTATCAAGGTATTCTGGCTCGTGGATCAGGAAAATTCCTTTCCCCTGAAATGTTTGGTGTACATTGGTGCCGATACTTTGTCTGACGAGGAGAGAAATGCAAGCCATTCTCTTGGAGAAGCTGTTGTCATGAAATTAGCGGAGAACTGGTTGAACAAAGGCCGCAACATCACTGCCGACAATTGGTTCACAACGACTCAGTTGGCTGACCGACTCCTGAAGGAAAGGACCACAATAGTAGGAACCATGCGCCGAAACAATCGCTCGATACCTCCTGCCGCCAAATCAATTGCCGGGCGAAGGAAAAAGGACTCTGTACATTATTTGTCTGGGGCAAAGGTCCTTTGTTCATTTTGGGATAAGAAAAGGGTCCCGGTTCTCGTGCTTTCCACCATGCACTCAACCGCCATTCATTGTGAAAACCAAAAACCCGAAATAATAGATTTTTGTAACAGAAATAAAGGAGGAGTGGACACTCTTGATAAACTCTGCCGCTCGTATCGATACCAACGCAAGTCTCGCCGTTGGTCATTTTCCGTTTTCATGGCGCTTGTTGATGTTGGTGTTGTGGCGGCTATGAGGACCATGCAGCAAAATGAACAAGAGATCGTTTCACATTTCAATTTCAAATGTGAACTGGGCTTCCAATTGGCGATGCCTCTTGTTCGTCATAAAGCAACTCTTTCTAATCTAAAATGAAGCATCAAAGATTCCATGCGGCTCGTGGGTGTGACTTTTTCATTACCAAGAAATGAATCGATCGTCGCTCCTCTCCCGGCTACGAGATGCCGATACTGTACCCGTCAGCAAGACAGAAAAACTCGCATGCGTTGCAGCATGTGTACTGTCTCCGTTTGCAAAGACCACGCCTCCGTTTTGTGTCCTGACTGCTCGTGACGTTTGGATTGCTTATTTTTTCACTATAGACCTATCTGTGACGTCAAATTATAATCGGTTTGTTTATTTCGTATACACTTTGTTAATTGTTTTATATGAACTTGTAACTAAGATAAGGTTTCAACACTGGGACAAAAATACATGTATTGATGACAATTATAGACGGAGCGTACTAACGCAATAGACGCTTTTTTATATACTGTACATGTACATTAGGGTCATATATCCGTTATCAACATGTTTTCATATAGTAGCCTATGACATAAGAAGGTTGTTCGATAACTATTTGATAGCATCAGATAATTTTACCTATCCCCTAAAACATGAAAAAATGAAAATATAATAATGGGGTGAATAACACCCCACAACGCCGTTATCCTGGTAAAAAAGGCAACGTCGTTTAACGGTTAAATCTACTGGAATTGGAATTGACCTTGATAAATCTCAATTCCACTTTTTCGATAGATCTGTGATAAATCTGTTTGTACAAAAATTAAAATCACAATACTCGACCGTTGTGGTAACTGCACGCAGAAATAAGAGAGAGATAGATCGACAGAGGTAGCTTTATTCTATAGTTGAATAAAAGGTGTTTTTTGTGACTTCGATGGACCTACAGCCCCGGACAATGTTATTTCAGCGATTAAGAAGACAATGAAAAGACAATCATCTTTGTTCAATCTGTTATTTAGTTATTTATCAAGTAAGATAATTAATCAAAACAAAGCAATTGCTGAATTTAGTTCTTGATAGGATAAGCACAAAAAATGGAGATTAACTTAATTGTTGTACACACGAAAAACAATTGGTTTGGAAAGAGGAAAATTAACGCTGTATTATAGGGCAGCAACCCTGTCAGTTTATAAGTTGAGAGAAGTCCTTGCTTTGATGGTTTTCTTTATTTTAGCAGCATGTGCTAAAATTTGCACATGCTGCTAAAATAAAGAAAACCATCAAAGCAAGGACTTCTCTCAACTTATAAATTAATGGCTGGTCCTTTATTTTCTGAAACCCTGTCAGTTCAAATCATAATATAGACAGTGTCAACAAATTATTCACTTACATGAAATATTATTCAATTTCCAATCACAACAATTAAAAATATTAATTTTTAAGACTATAGCTATATAGATACGATACGCAACGATAAAAGAAAAACTTTAAACTTACAGTTTACTTCTTAATGTTGAATTCACTTCAATTCGATCGGACTCACTTACACCAAGTAATATCATAAATATCAGTGTCACTTATACCGTCAATCTTCAATCGCGCTCGCTGATGTGTTGCCGTATACGCTGCTGTGTTGTTGCTCGCTGGCAGGCAGTTGTTGCTGTTATGTCTGTAGTTATGTTACACCGCGAGAGCCCGGAGTTCTTCTAACTGCTACTGAAGATGTCGCATGTGTTGTTGTTGTGTCAATTTCTTATCGTTTCTAATTTATACAAATTTTTGAGACTTGACGATAAAACCACTTTCTTTTGAAAATTGAAAGAGTTTCCTTTAATCTCTGGTCGTTAGCTTTCGACCCGACCACATTTCGTTCCTATCACGGAATTTATAATCTCCTTTTTTAACATGGACCATTAGTCAGAGTTCATGATATCATTTTTATCGTCGTTTTTTCTTTCATCTACAATCACGTTATTCGCACACTGAATTTCTTTCTTCTGTCAGTTTATTAAAATTTTTATTATGTACAGGTACATGTACATCAAATAATATTACAATTAATTAATTAATTGCGAACAGCATTGCAATCATATCAGCAACAGTTTTCTACTCATTAACGGTTCGTGTACGTTGCGGGGTGTTTTACACCCCACGCATGTTTTGTCATATCATATCTATGGAAGTTTTTGGTTCTAAGATTTTTTATTATAGGACTGTTCTTATTTCTTCAAGTTAATGATCGCATGAAAATCTCAGCTATAAATATTTAAAAGAGAACTTGTTGACAAACATTTTATAGTTGTGTACGTTGCGGGGTGTTGTACACCCAAGGATACATACAGATTACGTGAATAACGTTTCGAATCATCATAATGATAGAATAACAGAAATGAACACATGACAATCAAATGTTGTGAAGGAACAGTCATTTGCACATTGGACAACACTTGATGACGTGTGCGGAGCAAACGAAGGATGAACACGAGTCACACCGTATGGTCGTCTTTCGATCTTGGTTCCTGCTGCAGAAGGCGCATCGAGCTTGGCGGACTGAGGAGGGTGGCACACTTCTATTGTTGGCGATGTCAACTCCCACCATTTTCATACACTCTTGCAATGGAGCACGAATGTTGGGCAACTGTGCTCTTGCTCTCACCAACGGTAGGAGCAATTCGTATGCAAGTTCCTTTTTGAATGTGTAGTGGTTTTCCGCATCTGTCAAGCGCATGGCAACGATCACTGCTACATCCACGTACGTAAAAAAAACTCCGTAAGGCCATCTCGTGCACTTTCTCTTGCTGGAAAAATTTCTGACGAGCTTGTCGAGATTGTCGACCCCAGATTTGGTGGAATTGTAGAATTCCACGATATCTGGCTTCGTATCTTGCAGATCGTTTTGCACGCCGTGCATTGATGACACGAGAAGGACTGGAGATTGTCCCTTATCCCAAAAGGAACAGAGCGTGGTGTTGTTATCATTGTAATAGTGTTTGCTGTCTCCTCTCTGACGGCCGTCAAGATCCTTGCATTGAGGGGGAAGATCGCGCTTGTTTCGTCGTATAGTTCCAACGTACGTTGTTTTGCAAGTCAGTAAGTTGTTGACGAGCGGCATGGACGTGAAAAAATTGTCTCCTGTGACATTCCGCGACGCACATAAGTAGTTCTTGCACAATTTCATGACCAACGCCTCACCAATGGAAGAGGTTCCAGCTCGATCTTCTGCAGAGAGCGTTTGTTCACCAACGTAAACAACTGAGGATAGCGGCATTGTGTTCGAATTATCCACTGCCCTAAAAAGTAGAAAAATATACATTTCTATAAAACAAAATGGTATTAGTCGAACAGGGTTTACAAAGCATTTTGAAAATAATTGTATTTATTCATTTATGCATGGGAAAGTTGCTAAAGATAAAGTTGTATGAAATATTTATCATATACTCTCGTCCTATTAAAATTTTTGATATCATATTGCAACAAAGTAAATGCACCGACTGAAATACCAAAATTGTTATGTCAGTCTATACTTACCAATAAATCTTTATCCCAAACTTGCCGGGTTTAGTTGGGATATATTGCTTGAAAGCAACTCTTCCATGGTACTCGACAAGCATCTCATCCACAACCAGAAAAGATGATGGTATGTAAATTTCATGGAGCACTCTGTTCATGTGTTCAACCACGGATGATACTGGGGCAAGTTTGTCATCCCGATTCCTCCTCCTAGTGTCATCAAATCGCAAGCAACTTTTTATTTGGGTAAATCGTTCGTAGCTCATTGCCGCTCTGCAAGCTGGTATGCCATCAACAAGTTGCCATAGTTCTCTTGCTTTGCGGTGATGTGCTTTCAATGCTCCTGAAGAATTAGAGAAGATGTGAAAATGCAAACAAGCTACAGAAATCGGCAAAACACCATTGCAAACCATCCTATAATTTCCTTCCAATTTCATTTAATTTATTATACTTCAAATCATTTTATGTGCAATTACAAGTAATAAGTGCAAACATAAATTTACGTGCTTATATACTCTTATACTCGTATTGTTGGTTATTTAGCAACTTTCTTTATACAGTTACGGTATAAGTAAATACAAATTGGTTTGAAGGAAATTAGAAAATGAATATGAAATTTACAGTGGTTTAACTTTGATTACTATGGACTACAAGCAACTAATGATTTATTTGACAAAATTAAAAATAATAATAACAAAATGTTTACTCACCAGCAAGTATATGTATACCGAGGAAAGCTTCCATCTCTATTCTTGAAGTGTTCTTCCAGGCTTCAGAGTAATTTCGGCGCCCGTAGAGATTGGTGTAGTGTACGACGAGGTCGATGATGGCATCAAACGTAATCAAAAACGCTTCTCTCTTTGTGGCTGGGTTTAAACCGCATTTGAAACCTTGCTTAACTCGAATGACATTTCGCTCCGGAATACGCCCAGCAGTTGTGTTGTGTTCCATCCGTCTTGTCCACGTCATCCCACTTGGAGCTGTAAGAACATCATTGCCTTCAACTTCGTCACCCGATTCTGACGAGTCAGAATCAATAGCAACATGGACGTCTTCCTCGGCAAGTACATCATCGTGCGCTTCTACAATGCTTCCCTCGTCGGTATATTCGATGGTTTCATTAGGCAGAGTTTCTAAAGTGGCATAATCGTCATCTTGAAACTCGTCTTCAAATTGATCTTCTTCCTCTTCTTGAGTAAAAAGCCGCCGCTCTGCTTCAAGCTTTGCTCTTCTCGGGTGAGATCGTTCCATCACGAAGTGTTCTTCATCAAATGATTAGTTTCAAGTTACCAGCAAGGGATTGATTAGATCGCGAAATTTAATTGGTCCATTCTTTGACACTGTTGCCCGAAGGATCCCGGCGACGTCGCTTAGCGATAGAAGCACCAGAACAATAGGAAGCTTTTTGATTGGCGAGTTGAGTCAGTCAGTCAGCTGAGTTGGCAGTGAAACAAGACATTATGATGTCAAAGGAAGCAAAGGATTCTATTTTGTATTTTGCTTTACAGTTGGCGCGGAAAAAGACGTTAATAATGAATAAAAATGAGTTGGGGTGTACAACACCCCGCAACGTACACAACTATAAAAATAATTGGACGTACACGAACCGTTAATTCAGGTAATTATGTTCCCAGGGCAATGTGGCACTTTTAGTTATACTTATTGTATTCTGAAAGCCCCAATTAAAATATTGCTTTTTTAAATATCCATTTATGCATATATTTCTATTGAGGTGACATTGAAACATCAACGCAGGAAAGGGGTGGCCAAAATCTGTGGTACCCCTAAAGACCACTATGGTCCTTTCAATAAAGAGTTCGTCAATTGAGAAAAATTCCTGACAACGGAGAAAATGGTAAAATATGCCTTATTCAAAACTATCTATTCATACATTGTGCCATTGGTGTCGGTGTCAATGCAAACAGCATGGTACTCTTTTGGTCAGTACACTGTAAATCTCTGGATCCGAAAATTACAAGCAAACATATTCCAAATTCACATACAATATGAAACTATCATCCGATACGAGATTCTCGTATGTTCATGGAGACTTGGCATGTTAATCAAAGGAAAAAGAAACCTCATCTAAATTCACCACTTGCCTTTATCAATTCAGTCAATCATTATCTTTCGTGCAACCATGTTGACTTACATATCTCAAACATAACTATTTTTGCGTTCATGAGTTATAATGTGTGTTTATTTCAGATTGATGACATGCTTAATTTCACAATTACACGATGCATATTTGTTGATGGTTGAATACTTATTGATTATTTATGAAATGCCTTAGACCTACATGTATTAAAATCGAATTCAGTATTGTAAGCTAGACTCTTAAATGTCATTATCTCACTACTTACAAAGCAGTAGTCAGTACCATGCAACATTAGTGTGATATTTATTGACGAATGACCTTAAATCAACATATTTGAACATCATTGATGCCTTCCTTTTACATTGTGTTGGTATGGCTTTAGTACATGTATGTAAAGCATATCACACTTGAAATAACATACGAAACGCATACAAATAGTACAGAAATATACAAAAAATATTTTGACATGCATCCTTCGTATATGATTGATATTGAGCGATTTACAGTGTACCGATGTCGATGTCGCGAAAGAATACCGATCGTATCGTGTTTTTGTAGACAAGTCAATATGTCAAATTGATGTCAAATAAATGCTCATTAACTAATGCATTGGAAAAATATGAAGGAAACATGTAGGAAGGTATGCATGAACATCATGCTTGGCCTGCGTCCTGACTACCGTCAAGAGTTGTCTGTCAAACACACAACGGAAAGTTCAGCAAGGACATATGATTCCTGAGGTCACCAAAAATCACTTCTGCTCCATGGCTGTCGCGTCACTAAAATTTACGTAACTGCTCAACAACTTCAAGAAGTAAAAGAGAGAAAGCCAATTTTTTAGGAAACTGCCCTCACAAAAATTCCTCATGATTTTTCATGATATTGTTTCTCATATATGTCTCATGAAATTTCATGCGGATTTGGAACGATTTGGAAAATATCTCATCAAATTTTCATGAGTCTCATAAAAAACTCATTAATGAATTAACAGTTGCTCCTCCAAACTTCTGAATTTATTTTTCTGGCATTTAGTTATAGGGGCTTTGTTGCCTCGCCACGTTGCCCCTGAGCATTCCCACGCCATTACCCCAATATCATTTCAGTATTCGCAATAACGAACCATGATTGTTATTCCATATAATATTGAATTGTTGTTGCATATATCTCTATTTTCAACATCACGCATTCAACTTGTAATTGCAAGGTCAAATGCATCATTTCGAGAAGGCTGTTGGAAATCGCCATGATGTATTCTACATGTATGTTGTTGGTTTTTATCCTTTATAGACTTAACTTGGAGATTCTTATACATTGAATAAGCCTTGTTATGACTCTTTCCTTTCGCGGCTACCGTGCATACCTTACTACTTATAAGTTTGTTTTCACAAAAACCTCATGAATGCTCATGATTTTCCCATTAACGCATCATGAGATGTTATCCTCATAAATGTTCTCATTGCCACTCATTATATTCTCATCAAAGCATCATGAGAACATCATGAGTGAACTATTTTCTCATGAGAATATCATGAGACTTATCATGACCTCATGACTTCAACTTTTATATCGAAGTTGATGTTCTAAGCTCAATCATGTTTCAAATTTCATGGCATTCTGATAAATAGTTTTTTTTCTGCAAAGGAAAATGTGCGAAAATTGCCAAGTGTTTCACAATCCATTGATATTTCTTAAATTTTACCATTGGATTCCAATGGGAATCCTGTAACCCTGCCTATAACTGAAAACGACTGACTGTGACACTTAAGAATTTGATTTTTGTATTCAGCGTTTCGTGATCCAGAAATCCATGCTATTATGTCCTTTGTGTGCGAACTTAGGAAGAAAGTGTCAGTAGCTTCCGGACTACTAAGATGAAGCGATATATTCACGAGTTCCGTAGAGAATTTTATTGTCAACGTACATGATAGTTTTGAAATGGAGTTATTGATCTCTAAGTGCACGTCACTATTATCAAGAATTAGAAAGGAAATTAAACTGGGCCACTTATCTTAGTATTCGCAGATCCAATGCAGGACAATGTCAATCATAACTGGGCGTCGTTGTCACAATGATACCTGACAAGTGATTTTTAATGTCAAACGCGATACATGACAAGTGATTTTTTAATGTCAAACACGATACCTGACAAGTGAAGTTTGCGAGAAAGGTCAAATACTTGACATGGGCATTTTTTGAAATTTTACAGGAGAGGACATAATCTGATTTGAATTTCCATTGGATGTGTACATATTTGGCATCACAGTTTGATTAATACTAGATAAATGTGCACAGTGATACCTTTTTAGCAACATCAATAAGTAGATCTATGCATCACGAGAAAAACGAGAAAAATTGCACATGTCATGCATTAGCCACTTGTCGCAAAATTCACATGCCAGGAAATACATTTGACCTTAAAAATCACATGCCTAGTATTGCTGTGACAGCGATTTTATGCTCTTTCCAGTGCAATGGAGTAGATATGATCTCCCTCACGGGCAATAATCTGAATAACAGGTCAAATAAGGTGATCTTCTACATTACACGTACGGAGACATATTTAATTAATATATTGAATCAACATGCATGCAGCAATGAATGAGAAGCAATGCTTTTAAATATTTGCGTCAATTATAGACATGAACTTATCGAGATGCTAGCCGGAGCGACTCCAACTCCGGTCAAAATGATACGGGTCTAACTTCGTATTTCAGCATTGTAATCATGATGGTGGGTCTGAATTCGATTATCATCAAAAAATTCTCCAGAAAAACTGAGCGCAGTTTCTGAACATTCTAGGCTAGGATAGTTCAAAAATGTAAATCTTAAAACTTTCATCGATATCTTTTCGAGACAATTCAAATTTTGAATTTTCAAAGTAGTATGGAAAAACATTTTCTTAATTTTCAAGTAAAATGCTCTCCATGCACTCTGTTTGCATTTCCAGGTATTCTTGCTCTTACTAAACCGTAAGATGACAATATTGAGGGTTTCTATCGAGCTATTTTTAAATTAATTTAAATTTTAAACTTAATATGTAGCATGACCAAGTAAGGATTTTGAAAATTCAAGTGAAAATGGTTTCTGGTGTTGTGGTGTATTGCTTGTGAATTATTAATCTCATTCTTTATTGAAAATTCTTAGTTTGATTTCGAGTTCTAGCAATATGCACGGCAGCATGACTATACTTATTCTTTAAAGTTCATGTAGATCTTAATGAATAAAAAATTGGCCATTATGAATCACAATTCCCACTTGGATCTGTTAAAATTGGTGACGTCATATGAAAATGTAAGTTATGAATCATGCATTAATTCCTGCATGCATAAAGGAAGTTTAAACTTGAAACTATAAATAATACTTTTATTAGAATTGAACCATATCATCAGGATATTTATTTGAAGCAATTAGACTGCAGATTCTACTGTAGAAATTCGAAAGCATTAATGCAATCTAATTACAATTAATTGTCTCTTGCACGACCACATTTTCAAAAGTAATCCTTTTATGCTATAGTTCACACCAAATAAGTTGATATTAATCTATATTATTACGCAATATGATATGAATATTGCTGTCATATTGAATTTCAAATACTAATTGCAATCACTGGTACAACGTATTCGTTTGCTATTTTGAATGATTTTGTCGCAACTGAAGCATGCGAGCTCATTCTGCATGAAAGCATCATCAGGTGAAGAAATTGAGAGGTTGACTTACATGAAAAAAAACAACCTCCACTGGTTTCGGATTTTATGATTTGAAATTATTTCATGAGAACATTCCAGTATTAAAATCCTTCGTCAGCTTCCTATACTGTATAGCTGATAATCACAACGGCCCCATCTTCTGATTTACAACATTGTTGATTTTTTACTCTCGAGATCCATCCGTTTCATCTCTAAATACTCCAAATATCAATTTATTTCAAGTATTATTTCTCGATGGAAAGTTTTTTCAGATTACGTTCTGTTTCTGCTGCATTTTTTTAGTGATATGGCTGCTTGCGTGGGATATTGCGTGGCAATATTTTGTGAGGGTTAAATAATTAATAGATTTTAATGTAGATTGATCGTGCACATGAAATGAATTGTGAGTTGTGGAAGTTTTGAGACTTGAGTTGTCTTCTATATATTTCAGTTAGTTTATTTAGATAAACGCAGTCAATTGAGCTCTGGAGCAATAGATATAGGAAATGAAAATGAATGGTTTATCGACAGTTGAAAATTGAGCATGCACCACAACACCAGAAAATGAAAATCATCTGACTGAAAAAGTTTTCACTAACGAATTTCAAAATCTGTATTTAGTCATACTACCTACTAAGTTTAAAATTTAAAGTAATTAGAAATAGCTCGATAGAAAGCCTCAATATTGTCATCTTACGGTTTAGTAAGAGCAAGAATACCTGGAAATGCAAACAAAGTGCATGATGAGCATTTTACTTGAAATTTAAGAAAATGTATTTTCCATACTACTTCCGAATTTCCAAATTTGAATTTTCTCGAAAATAGCTCGATGAATTTTTTTAAGATTTGCATTTTGAACTACCCTAACTTAGTATGTGAGTAGATAAACAGCTTCTCTGAAGAATGTTTTAGGTGATAATCGAATTCAGACAAACCGTGGATGCTATAGTATGCACATTATCCGAAATGAAGGGAACTGTCTAATGCATTCTCATGATTGTGATATGCAATACACAATGTGATGCTGATTGCTTATAACCGCTTCTGCAACAAACAAAAAGAAGTTTTGTAATAATCAAAGACGGAAAATGATGAATAAAGATATAAAGAACCGTTCATGCATGAATGGTATTACAAAAACGAATAATTGATTAGCTGAGGATCAGTGCTGCGTCTCAAACAAGCATCATGCAACTTGAGCAACTGTACAATCCTCCATTGTTTATCCAAGGGGCCAGCGATTAACAAATGACAACTGAAAAGGCGTTGAGCGACGAGTACAAGACACCTGAATAATTCGCAGCTTCTTAGTATAGTACTCCAACGTTCTTATTAAATGAAAGCGCTATAAAATTTGGTAAGTAATGTAAGACAACACACGTTGCTTAAGTATTGACAGCTGTGAACATTTAAAAGTCCAAGCTCGGGAATTCCTTCTACCGTTTAATATTCTAGTTTTTTGAGTTCATTATATTTAAAATTCCCTTACCAAAAAGTAATATCTTACATTATTCAATTCATTACTATTTATTATTAATACATGATAAATCTGAAATAAATATTCAAAATGCAACATCCATCCTCCATCATGACTAATCAATCTTTAATATCATTGCACTGTTATGTACTCAGATGCTTTTAGTCTCTTCTTAAAGCTATACGTACTTGAATGTTAAACTGCATATTAGGTAATTATTATATGTAAGTTATTAACTAAAACTACTGAAGCTTGCTGCATAAAGACACTAAATAATGTCGCGAGAGAAGGCATACATGCAGTTGATCAAGATACTGAGTACTGAAGTACTCGAATGTATCTCATGATGCATCCCAAGCACTTAGAGATTTTGACCACGTGATGGATTATTTCAAAAGATTCAGATGGTTCAGCAAATAAATGCTTACCTGCGAATCTTGAGATTTCGATAAAAGCGCTTCAAACTTCGCAATCTGCAGCGGCAATATATTGAAACGATTTGTTCTCTATAGACATTTTCAACGAGGGAAGCATCTTATCTTCTACTGCAATCTTCTACTGCAATCTTTTATTGAATTTTGTCCGATAAATATTGCTTTATTCAATCGACGGAGGCTATAAATCTTTCGTTTATATTCGGCAACTGAGTTCCTATCTGAATAAAAAACATATCGCTGGTTTTTCTGGTTTGCAGCATTGTTCAACCGGATGCTGGAAGACAGACCAGTCATTTAATTTGACGAATTACCCAGACATAAGGACATTTCAACGTCACCTTTCGACAAAGAAACTGATATTTGAAAAACGTATGTTTTGTTGCAATACATAGCGATGACACGAAGCATACACATGTCCTATTAACCCTTTCGCTGCTGAGGCAAATTTTGTCTCATTCCCTCAGGTGCGGATGGTAAGTTAACTTACCATTGATAAGATCACTCATCTTATCACCTAAAACCCATGTTCGAATGCAAATGACACATGTTCAACTTGTTTCTCTTCATTGCTTTCTTAACTCCTTTATGCGCCCCACGGCGAGCGCTGATGTTTTTTCTAATATCTGACATTCTCATTATCTCATTCTAAGTGGTTATCACTGTTTTGATAAACAGAAGTTAAAAGAAACCATACATTTCCTATTATCACAGACCTACGTCACATTCGGTAATTTAGTTTTCAGGCAGATTAAAGGCATTCCAATGGGAGGAAATTCTAGTCCACTCCTAGCTGACCTATTCCTCTTACACTGCGAATATGTTTTTATGCAAAATTTGATAAAAACTAAGAAATATCATTTAGCACGCTTGTTATCACCTACATCAAGATACATAGACGATATATGTGTTGTCAATTATAAACACTTTAATTCGTTGATTCAAAGAATTTATCCACCTGACTTGTTGGCGGAGAGAAATGGTGATAACAATAAAGAGGTAGTTTACCTTGATGTGAAAATACAAATCTCACAGAACAGCTTGAGAACTTCAGTATATCACAAGGTAGATGACTTCTCTTTCTCTGTGGTGCAACTGACTTTTCCGGAGAGCATGATCCCATTACAGATGGCCCTTCATGTATTCGCGTCGCAGGTAGTCAGATATTGTAGAATATGCTCGAAGTTACAAGACGCTGTACACAAAACTAACAAGACACTAAATATCATGAAATCTAGAGGTTATTCTCAGCATGACTTGATGAGTTACACAGAAAAGGCTCTCACAAGGCATAATGAATCGCTTCACAAATATGGTCTTTTCTCGGCTCGACAATTCACTTCACTCTGTGAATTTCAATGAGTCACGCGACCAACAAACGACTCACATTTTCCTTAATGCCCTGCTGCATAGGTGAATAAACGACTAACAATGACTTGTAGCCATCATATGGGGGTGGGCGGTGAAGAGTGAATACAGAGCGCTTAGCGTGGCTTACGGGAGATGAGAGAGCTCCCATTCTTAAGTCTTGATGTATGAGGCGAAGTTTGTGTAAAGGCGGATTACATATTTATCACACAGCGATTACATCTTTATGAGATTCGAGGATGAACAGGATCTGTTTACTTGTGGGAATCGAAAAGGCAAAGATTGATGTACAGGATTTGTTTACATGTGAGGATCGCAAAAAGCATACTGTATTTATTGATGGGATGAATTTAATGACAGGATCTGTTTACATGTGGGAAACGCAACAATTGAATGATGTCTGATTTATCTTTGTCACATATCTTTCAAGACATATCATTACCTATTCAGTATTTTGTCAGCCACTATGTGTGGGACCCCGCTCGTCTGGGTTTGAGTGTTCAGGTTAGGGGTCGAAACACAACTAGACGAGTACCTGCTGATGACTGACGGACTGCAGTATTATGTTTTATATCCCTTAATCGGTAGCTGAAGTAGTGGTCGATGTATTGTAATTCAAATGAAGAAATGTGGAATTACATAAAGTACTATAGACGGATGAAGAAACTGGCGATAACAAATTCAAGTGAAGAAATAGTATTTTCCATGTGTAGTCTTAGGTATAGTGTGTATAGTTTCATTGCTTTCAGTGTAGTAGAGTGTCATTGTAGTTCTATTGTTTACCTCCATTATCCACTTTCCACTTATCCACTTAGTGTAGTGTCAGATATAGTTCACTTGTAATCAGTGTAGTAGCATCGTTGTATTTCCATATTTTACCTCCACTTTTCCAATTTTTATTCATTGGTTTCCTGTTGTTTTATAATATCCATTTTTAATTTCCTTAACCTATGGTGACCATTGTCTTTTTCTATTTCCACTATCAGCATCTGTAGTCGGTACAGTATATTAGAAGTCTGTTTTGAACGTGTATACGGCAGTGTTTGGAATCTATGGTATTAGTGTATTAACAGCAAGAATGAGTAGTATTACAAGGCTTAAGATTTCCATTTTTACCAGATATTGGGCCAAAGCTGATCAATTTTAATTCGTTGCCACGAGAAAGCTACATTGAGTTCTTTTAAGAACTGATTAATCCAATGGTTACAGTAGCATTGCCTTTGTACACTTGCGGATTGGAGAACGCCATCAGTCCTCCTTAGGACTACTTTAACTAATAATTTAAATTAGTAAGCATTATATTCTATTATAAATGGCTACTGGGATGACTTTCATCATCGTATGAGAATTACTGATAAGGTGTCAAAGCTTTGAAACCGCTTTCTGAAGAAGTTGCTATATAGCTCCAAATTGCTCGCACCTTATCAAATTGACGGTTCCCTTGTTCATTGGTATGAAATTCAGGTATGCGTGGTCATAAAGAAGCGATCATTTTTCCATTGGCTTCGAGACTTTTTGATCAACATAATAATCGGTATTCACTATTCAGAGATAATTTATTGCAGTGAGACATTTCTTGCTGCGGACATTTTGTATCCATTTGAGTGACATCGTATTGAATTACGTCTCTCGTCAATAAAAAGATGATAAGAAGTAGAATATCAGAAATTTTAAATCGAAAAACACAGGCGCAAGAACACAAAGAAATAACTAGATAGATGATAAGAAATTTTATTTTATCATCGATTTGCAATAACACTGCAAATAACACAGCATGTGTTATATATTGGTCATCCATCACCAGAAAAGAACAAAGCGTTGTCTGATGTACGATGTAGAACTGTCTTGGACATTTTATGCTATCAATTGGTTTACCGATCTGGCAGAATATTTGCCGAAAAAATGTTGTTGAAGCTGGCCGACCGATGCCCAAAATGAAGTTCAAATGAAGACCGAAACGCTGAAAGACGAAAAGGCGTACATTCGTCGATACGACGATTTTTCCATAGTGGTTTTGAAACCCAAGTCTAAATGTCCATTGAGAAAACTTCACTTGTAACCTTCGAATGATGTAGGAAGGCTTTTTCTATCATAATGTCATTTGATGACTTCGTTGAAAAGTCAAGGAGGATGGATTTCAATTTTAGATAATTTCGTGAATATTCGCGTTACATGTTAGCGCCATTTTCAATATCGAATATGATACATGCCATAGCGTGCAAGGACAATGTCTAACTTTGAACGCATGGACATTTAGAAAATATCAAATTCTGTTTCTGCACATCGCATGCCTATCGATAAGTAGCACCGCACGCAACTGTGTATTCATATATTGATATGTACATGCACCTGGATATGCAAGCATGTAGCTTTGGAGGCTGACAGCAATAAAGGTTAAATATCTTCTACTAATTACAGATATACTACTGCATTTAGTATTATTTGCTGCAGTATCATTTTGCGGTGGCATTATAATTAGTGTCATCTCACTGTACTGCGATTGAAATTAATTGTTCATCGATATAATGAAAATAGCATCAAAATACCGTCAGCGGTCTATCTTCATGTTCAAGGTAGCATTCTTTTTCTTATCAGGCGTGCTAATCGTCATTTAGACATCAACAAATAGTCAATCAGACACAGTTAGCAAAACGAAACACACTAAGTCAACTTGTAAAACATGAAACATCTGGAACAGCGATAGCAGTCACACTGCTGGGAATCAAGGAAAGGATTTTGAGCCGACATTGCGGCAAATTACTTTTTACCTGTTTTCAAATTTCTCTGAATTCAGAATAGAAATGTGTAATCTATCTAAATGCAAGGATCGGCCTAACAACATAGGGGGTAGTAGCTATGACATGACAACCATCTTTCACTATTGCCCATCAACTAATTTTATGAAATAAACATACAGTGGTTGAGTTTGTAGACGTGAGATCGCATGCAGATCCATTCAAGTGTTGAATCTCCTGTGGAAAGGTGATCTGAACTATAGTTTCCATACATGGCGAGAAGATATACCAAAGAACAAGTTGCCGATATGATGGTCCTGAGTGATGATGAAAGTGACATCGACAGCATCAACGATCAAACTATTTTTGATTACGAAGGTGACACTGACACCGACGAACAACAGCCTGAACTGACACCACATTGTCCTTTGCCTCGAGTCTCCTTTCTTTCTCCGAAACCTGCGCCATTGACTCAGGCCTCTCCGCTGTTGCCGAATCCTGTACCTTCGCCTGAAGTTTCTCCGTTGCCGAATCCTGCACCCTTGACTCAGACTTCTCCGCTGTTTCCGAATCATGTGCCCTTCAGCTCAGCCTCTCCACTACCTATGAATGATTTGCCATTGACTCTAGCCGCTCCTCTTGACTGGGAACTCATCGATACTGACTCTGACTTGACCTTGCCGAAATTTACTTTCCTTGGTGTTCCTGGACTTGCATCTGATGGTGAGGAGGAGATGCTGTCTGTCAATGACGACAGAGACCTGATTCAGAAATCGTTGAAATTGTTCTTAACTGAACAGTTGTTCAATGATTTAGTTGAATTTACAAACATTCGTGCAGATCAATATTTGAGAGAAGAAGAGGAGCATTTGAAACCGCATTCTCGATTCAGAAAGTGGAAAGAGACAGATGTCACCGAAATGAAGAGATTTATTGGTATGATTTTACTGATGGGTGTCATCAAGAAACCTTCACTTAGTGAATACTGGAGCACTGACCCCTTCATTTCCATTCCATTCTTCCAAAGTGACTTTTCCATTAATCGCGATCGATTCCTTCTGCTGCACCATTTCATTCGTTTTGCCGATTATCGCGATCTAGGTGATCAGCATGATCTCCTCCGAAATATTCGACCGTTTGCAAGGCGAATGCGTAGTATCATCAGCTCTGTGTACCGACCAAAGTCGAATTTAACTGTTGATAAATCTTTGTTACTCTTCAAAGGTCGATTGGTATTCAAACAATACATCCCAGCGAAGAGAAGTTGATTTGGCATAAAGATATACATGCTCTGTGAAAGTGACACTGGTTACATGCTCAACTTTGACTTCCATTCCATGAAAACTGAGCATGATCGTTTTGCTCAATACGCAACAGCTCTCAGCCTCTCCGAACGGATAGTGGTGCATTTGTCGGAAGAATACCTTGACCTCGGGTATCGCATTTTCGCTGATAATTGGTTTGCAAGCGTGCGGCTAGCTTCTTATCTGCTTTTTCGCCGAACTCACTTCACGGGAACAATTCGTCCAAACCGCGGTGTTCCTCAAGATCTTGCAAATAGCATCACAGTGGATAAAGAAACGAAGTTTGCCACGAATGGAAGCTTGATCGTTTCAAAATTCTGTGACAAAAAGTCTAGTGGAGTAAAAACTGTGTACATGATCGACACTTTTCACAAGGCAACCCTTCACTCGACGGAAAGAATTGTGCGAGGAGGTGAGAGGATATCTGTAAGAAAGAGTGCCAGTATGGTGGACTATAATATGAGTATGGGAGGTGTTGACAGGGCTGATCAAAATCTACACTCATATGATGCCACTAGGAAAAGTTACAGGTGGTTTCTCAAAGTTTGAGTTCACCTTATTCAACGACTGTGCCTGAATGCATTCATTATCTACCGAAATTACGGTGGAAAACTGTCGTTAGAACAATATTTGATATGTGCTTCAAAATTTCTTACTGGAGCAGAAAGTCTCAACTCGACCTTTCATCTTGGTAAGCGAACTGGCCAGCATTTTCCTTCTAAGATTGAGCCAAGAGGAAACAATCAATGTCCTACGAAACGTTGTCGTGTGTGTTACAGCAATGGAAAAAGTAAGCGCTCTTCCTACGTTTGCATCAAGTGCCCGGGAGATCAAGGTTTATGTTCCTCTCCTTGCTTCGAACAATTTCATTGTGGATGATTAGCGACATTGGTGAATGGTGACTAAAGATTTTTAATGCAATTTAGACATGAGCTTTGCATTCTACCTTTTTACTCACGATGATTTCTTGCTTGCAGTGCAAGTTTTGCATGTTTGCGTATTTTCCAAGCATTCATTTCATGGAAAATTTTAATTGCTTTTATTTTGAATTAAATCTGTGCTTTGGTCACGCAGGAAACCAAAGGCAGGATTGGGGAGGCAATTTACTTACTTTGATAAACACAAAATTACAGCATCATCAGTGATGTGAAATATAAATGGTGTGGGTTGAGATATACTGATGGATGAAACATACTTAGTTTGAATGATAGTGTTTTTTCTGTATTATGTCACGTAAATATACTTGCAGTGTGCACAACAGCAATGTTTGTGAATCAAAAAATCATGGGAAAGGAATTTATTATCAATAACTCACGCCTTCATAAAATTGTAAGTAATATCCATCAGAGAACACAAGTAAGCCTATCTAACCAAAGCGCAATGCATCATGCAACAATTTACGTAAATAAACACAATGTTCAAAATAAATTTCATTCTTAACGTTGACTCACATGCAACTATCACTGTCCAACTTTTCGGAACAATATTTCTGAAATTACCTTGATGATAGTATTTATAATAATGAAGAATTGAATAATATCATTGAAAAATTTTGAATTACATCACTAAACTCAAATCAATGGGAAATGAACTTATACGGTGTATTTTCTCATGATAGAAATGTATAAATTAGTTGCTAATTATCAAATTCATAAAAATTTCGATTCACCTCCGACATCCGAAGTTTTTGTACGAAGGCCAAGGATCTTTTGAGGCCTTGTACACTCAGAAATTGTGTGACCGGTTTTCTTGCAGTAGTGACAAGTCACCGGTCTGGTGCACGGTGGGTTTTGAGGGGTCAAAATCGATGTATCGACTCCATTCAAAATACCTTCATGAATGGGTAGCCTAGGGTCCCAGAAGTTGTAAAAACTGCATTTCAAAAAAATCGGTCGGTAGCTTTTTTTGTGGGACCATTTTTTCAAATGGCGGCCAATTTTTCAGATTTTTGCCCTTTGTTCGAATTATGACTATTTTTGACTCATCTTTATGCACAAGCTCTATTACAAATCCAGTATAAATTGATCAAGGAATATCAGTGTGACATATTATAGGTATGCTGTTGTGTTATTGGCACATAACGATGCCAAATTTTCAAAATGGCGGTCTTTTTTGCTTTTTTGCATTTTTGAAGTTCAGATTATTTATACAAACCTACGAGTTTGCTAATATCATGTTCTTTCATTCAAGTAATGCACACTTGTCATAGTCAGACGTTTTTGTGATTTATTCATACATGGTTGTAATATTTACATATGAGTATATGTATTTCATTAAGTGTTATTGGCCTAAGTTCGCACAATGATCGAATCTTGTTTGAACAATGTAATGATTTCATTTTCTATACTCTTCGTGATTTGTATATACGTGCATGTAGTTCTACGAATATATCGACTGTGAATCGGCATTCTGTACAAAAGTAGGAAAATAGCAGGCAGAGCTAATCAAAAACAGATGTATTGGTGTACAAGAAATACGTATGCATAAATAGCGGTATATAGGCCTAACAGCTCAAATGTACAAATCAAAGAGTTGTACTCGCAAACTGCTGGTATTAGTATCTTTTCGATTTCTTGTCTTTGGTTGTACATTCTCGTCATCGATGGTAAAAACGCTGATCATGACTTTAACAAAGCCTCCGCCTCCATCAAGAGACAATTTGATAAAAACATTGTCGTGGTCAATACCTCTCGTTGTGCATATCACATGGATAAGCCTTTGAATATCTTTGCAATACACTACAGGTCTCTCGTACTGTTCCCCAGAATTATCAAAAAAGTCGCACGTTTTCACTTCAAATTGTTCATCGAGAAAATGAATAATATTGTACAACTTGTCTTTCAAAAATGGTTCAATTGATACTTGATTCTGCGTTGCTTTACGAATTTCTTGACCTAGCTTCAGTGTTTTGTTACGAGAAAGATTCAACTCACTTTGAATATGAGCAAGACTTTTTGAAGAAATCTCAAAGCTTGCGGTTGGTGACTGGCTTGTAGCACCCACACATTCATCATCCGATGATGTTTGGGACTGAATATCACTTAAGTTCTGTTTAAATGTATCTTTGGTACACTGATGACTCTTTCCTCTTCCGAATTCAGATAGACATTTTGCACACAGTTTCTTAGAAGTTCCAGATTCTGATGGCTGTTCAGCTTTTTTCCATGGAAACGCGTTGCCTTGTTTCAAATTTGGATTTGAGGTTGACTTTGCAATTTTATAAATGTAGCAGTCACAATCAGAATTAGGTTTGTATAAATAATCTGAACTTCAAAAATGCAAAAAAGCAAAAAAGACCGCCATTTTGTAAATTTGGCATCGTTATGTGCCAATAACACAACAGCATACCTATAATATGTCACACTGATATTCCTTGATCAATTTATACTGGATTTGTAATAGAGCTTGTGCATAAAGATGAGTAAAAAATAGTCATAATTCGAACAAAGGGCAAAAATCTGAAAAATTGGCCGCCATTTGAAAAAATGGTCCCACAAAAAAAGCTACCGACCGATTTTTTTGAAATGCAGTTTTTACAACTTCTGGGACCCTAGGCTACCCATTCATGAAGGTATTTTGAATGGAGTCGATACATCGATTTTGACCCCTCAAAACCCACCGTGGGTGGAGCCGTTAAAAGGG
>CAJQUW010007743.1:0-29284 GCA_907163375.1 Prostheceraeus crozeri
TTTAGGTACTTTTTAAATGGACTAAATTCATCAATTTAAGTCTTAAAAAACCTAAAAAAGAATAAATTTATGAATTTATGTCGTTTTTTTAAAAGTGAAAAAATGAAAATGAATCTTTTTGAAAATGGTCTAAATTCACCAATTTAGGTCTTAAAAACCTGAAAAAGTGACTAAATTCATCAATTTAGGACGTTTTTTAAAAGTAAAAAAAATTGAAAAAGTGGTGTCTTGGAACGGTCATATATACATTACTAACTATACTTCGTATTAGTTATCTTGCGAGATTTACGGTACCGGTATTAACGAAGAAGTGTTCTTCGATGTTTGTGTGCAAGAAATAAATATCAGGAAATGAGTATATTTGCAACAATGTTTAAATCATGTCTGATTTTTCTTGTAGAGGTGTAAAATCCGTTATTCATTCTGTCCAATCTCCTTTGTGGTCTCCTGCTCTGTGGTTCCCTGCTGCAAATCTATCGAATTATCTGGTACTGAAAGGTATGTAAGTCATCACTTCATTATTTGCAAGAATCTAAATGCAATATTTGAGATGTGGGAAATGTAGAAGTTTACAGATCCGCTATAAGTAAAATGTGAACTTTCAGAGAGTCAGCAGCTCGCTGTGTGCTGAGATTTCTGAAACTTCAGCAGTTCTCACAATGATTAATCGCAAGCGAAATGCTATCGTCTCTCATATGCTGTATCTAGGTTTTGGTGTAAAAATGCATGCACTGTAATTTTGTAGCCTATACTTAATTTTCTACTGATGAAGATCGAAATAGACAACAACAGATTAAAACTATAAAATAATAAAGATAGCTTCATCTTATCATTACAAAAATATTTGGTAAAATTGAGAATTCAGTTCAAAAATTGATATATATTAAATATCTTGGCTTTTTTTAAAATTTGGAATATACTGTTGCTCCGAAGTCCGAAATGACTCAAAACACTGTGAACGACGCAAAATATTAAAATATGTCAATAAATGTTCCTAATCAATGCAATTTAAAGGAATATTCCTGCCTACACTTGAAGAAAGGTACACGCAAACCGAACTTTCCACTGTTTTTCTTCAAACATAAAAGGCTCAGTTTTTTTATCATCTTTCTTAATTTTAGCAGATATTTTCAAAGCGATAAGATAAAGCTGCCTTTCTTAAGGCACGGGGCTAGTCCTAGCTATGGACTAGTTCTGAGTTTTGGCTAGTTTAAATTAAATGGTTACCCAATTTACAATATAGAAAATGCTGGAAATTTGTGCAATAGTATAATGGAAAAATAATGATAATAGGGATAATGATACAATTATGATAGTTAGAAATACTTGCATTGTAATTACATATTCAATGTTTATCGAGGAATCACTCATCTAGGATCATCCATCTGTTATAAACACATACGTTCTAAACCTACTCATTAAACAATAATTCAAGTAAATATTCCGCTGATGGTTTTAAATATTGTACAAAATTCATGAAAGGAAATAATCACTGTACGAAATAGCTTGTAAAATAAATGTGCGATGTAATTACTAAAAATGTTTTGTTTTTGCATCATTTTATATTATTTGAAATCAAATGTCTTTTTTCTTCACGTTTTATTCTTTTATCAATGTCCAAATAATTACTGAAAAATAATCTGCAATTGAATTATAATACAAATGTGGAATATTGTTCCGTAGCACTTCTAATTCTATCGTTCAATCGAGTGAAAAGCGTATTAAGATTATTTATTTAATGAAGATTTAAGAAACAATGTACAATCTTACGTAAGATAGCCTTTGATATTCATGACTTAGCATCATATCTTGATACTGTAGACAAGCTTTGCTCAATTACATGCCGCATTTCATACAACAGTCCGGTCTAAATAATAATTTTTACTATAAATAGATGTAATATTTTGCAGATAGGATAGAATTTTAGTATATTCAATTTTGTCTCAAAAAGTGATTAGTGAGTGCATAAGTACATGAATACATTTCAACAAGCTAAATAAATGATACAAATTTCACATCAAGTTATTTCTTTGTTGTAATTTTTGATAAAAATAAGAGGACAAACTTAATATTTCGACCGAAGTGGCCGTCGTCAGAAATCTATTTACTCCAATTCCTGCATTAGATTCAAATTACAAAAACACACAAACGATAGTAGGCTATATAACGCATACAATCCTAAATTTACAAATACCACGGTAAAGAAAATCAGTCAGAAATCTTAAGACTCCATAAACAAGGCAAATAGAAATTGCTCTCTAGATTAGAAAATCAGACCTTCTTCTCTATTTCTTTAGTATTGTATATAGCCTACTATTGTTTGTATGTTTTGTAATTTGAATCTGATACAAGAATAAGATTTAATAGATTTCTGACGATGGCCACTTCAGATGGTCGAAATATTAAGTTTGTCCTCCTATTTTTGTCAAAAATTTTACAATGGTGAAAAATAATGCAAGTAAAACATCGCAATTGTCTTCCATGTCATGCTACTCCCATGCTTTCCTTTCGTAAGAACATGAACATGCTTCCACCCCAATTTAGCGATTCTTTATTCTTGTATGTATGTAGAAACATCAACATTTATTAGACAAACATTATTGATTAGCATCTTAGAAGTTTGAAAATTAATTTATTACTTTCTTACGATAATGATAATATGGAGGCATTATATTTCCAATTGCATTTGGCTTTCTCAGGAATCAAAAGAAATTTTGTACTATCGGTACCCAGTATTTCGGCATTCATAATCAAGGGTGAGAGGATAGATGCACGGTGTATGTCAATTTGTGTACAAAATTAGAATAAGTAGGCCTACAGGCTGTCTGTAGGTTATATAAACTGACATCTGCGTTGAATTAGCCTGTCCGTGTATTCATTGTTACCCTTGATGAAGAATACCGAATGGGTAGGCATAATCACTAATACTCATGTAGGCAACATGTAACTTAGGAATAACTCAAAAGAACTTAATAATTTAAAAAACTCACATACTTTATGATTTCAGAGAAAAACTTCTTTTATTCCGATGATAGGTTCAATTTCTCGAATCTAGAAGTCACTCTGTTCGATCTCAAATCATGCAGTCAACCACTATCTGAGGACAAAGTTGAGACTCGTACCATATAATGTAGGCTTAATTGTATTGGATTTTGTTGAAAATAAGATTTATCAGGAAATTGCGAAGTTGGTAATGCTAACCCAATAAATGTGCTTGAAAATGTTTCTCATTTGCTAGAATCAATTTTAGCTTCCTGAAGCCGGAATATTTTTTTAATACATCGTACTGTCATTTTCATTTTTTGTCTTCCAGAATCCCTACACCTTCAATAAGTCGCTGAGAACGTCGAGAAAGCAGAGGTGAAGGATCCCATTTACTTTACGCGAATGTCCTGAACTGTGGAAGAAAGAACAGGAGGCGCCTGTGGTAATTCCTCTGCTGTATGAAGCATACTATAATAAATATTGAAGTGAAGTACAGTTGTTCTCGTTGTTCCGCTCTTGTTTCATGGGTGATAAGAAAATGAGGAAGAGGTGGAAGGAGGAGAAGTAAGAGGTTCCATAGTGATATCAAACTTATGATATTCTTTTTGCTATAATACAGAAAGGACATGACGAATTAACTAGCAGTAACAAAATTTTGATCGGTGTCGGGTGAGCGTTGGCGTGTATTGTGCGCGTATTGGGTGAGTGTGGGCAACTCATGTTGGGCCGATACAAATGCGCTGGGCCACTTTGCTTATCAGGCCAACATCAGATGGATGACATTGGGCCGACAGAATTTTTTCCACTGGGTATGATATATATATATATATACATGTGAACATAATGCCAAATCTCTATCAAAATGCACATGTTGACTTACTGAAATTACATAAAATTGATAAAGATTATTAGTTAAGGAATTAAGACCCATACCTTATATATCTATCTTACCTTATATCATACCTTATCATACCTATAAAATTATATTCGTAAGTTATTCAACAATGATACGGAAGAAAGAAATCTATTTGATACGTTTTATGAAAATATCCACTTTAAGCCAAGTAGTGTCCACTTAAGCAACAATGATTTCAAGGTTACATTTGATCACTGAATTGGATATGACGTATTTTTTCACATACCAGCATCTCTTCTTCTTTTCATAGTACGCTACAACTCACATGCTGATGTTAGGAGTACTAGTAATTTAGGTTGAAGGTGTGGACAGTCAGAAAATTTTACTACTCAAGTCTTCAATATTGCGCTTTGCTCTGGCAGAAACAATGGCGCTGAATTTAAATTTTGTTCTAACTTGTGTCATTTGAAAATACTACTCTGTTTATATATAATTGTCTAATAATCATAAAGATTATGTGTGTTTTTAATGGGACACAATTTAGAAAAAGACTAACCTCAGATTTAAATTCAGTGTAGGCTAATTGCTTTACCCAGAAACCCGTGTAGCCTGCTGCAATATTGAAGACTTGAGTGAATGTCTCTACTAGCGCTTTCAACCTTGTAATATCAGCATGCCAGTTGCATCTTGAAAAGTAGAAGAGAAACCGCGAACCGGTACTGCGTGAAAGTTGACATCATATCAAATTCAGAGATCCTATTTACCCCAAAAACAGACGTTTCCAGAAATGCATCTCATTATTTGCAAGGATTCGATACTTTATGCGGTTCTATTTATGTTTAGAAGCGCAACAATTTTAATGCACATTGGTCTATCGTAGGCCTACTTTTACTCAAATACAGAAAATCAAAATCCTTTGTACCACACCATGTTTTCTGTGCTACAATTACAATGCTAACAATGATTTGCTAGTTTTAGTCAATTTCTCCAGACATGTCTGCATACATGCAACTAATGATTTTTGTTGGAAAGGTAAAAATCTGCATTTTGAATTTATAGATGATTTCAATTATTTTATGGCAAATGCAAATTTCAAAAGATTTCGATTTTCTAGTGTTTAGATTCTCTATTGAAGTTTATTTCTTTGCTTCGTATTATATTCAGCATTGAAAGAATTTTATCATATTCTTGGGAGCAAGAATTCCTGTAATTCTCAAACGATTATATCACTTTTCTTTGCTCACATGTAACATTATCAACTGCAACCCGTGTGGTAATTTTAGATAGTATAATGTTCAATTACGTTTCTATATTTTACTCTGGTGTTAAATGCTATAAAGCGACAATTTCTAAGTAAGAATTGATGAATACAGTCATATTTTGTGTCAAAATGTTAGCTGTTTAACGATTAAGAAAGCGTTAGAAAAATTTTGCACTATTGTATCACAGAATTTCAATAACTTGGAACGAAAAACTTTTTTTTGAAAATCATTAATATTTTGGTGCAAAGACGACGAAAACCATAAAAGATCTTCATGTAAATCCCATCGCACTAAGTCAACTTTAGGTCATGTTTCAATTCTATATCGTGTAAAGTGGATGTATGGAGATCAAATTTAAAGATATCTTTTCGTTTCGTTTCCGTTTTTTATGATTTACTCTGAGGTATGACTATATATTCTGACAACTTTCCAGATGACATATTGTTTTGATTAAATGATTGGGTTGAGGGCCAATTGAGACTGCTGATTTAGTATCTCATGTTTAATTTTTTGTAGCATTTCCTGTGACTGAGACACAGAGTAAAATTAAGATAACACAAGGAGACACTTGTTGAACTCAGTTAAAGTTTCTTTATTCATCCCATCATCTCATTTCATCATTTTGACATCGTTCTACAACTTTATAATAAAAAGCATCTAATATAGAAACCATGAGACCATGTACAATAGGCGTTTTCTTTGCTTTAAATGATCTCATAAATTTTCTTTTGGATTTTCGCTTTATTCAATTAAATAGTACAATTGAGTGTACTATAACCCAGTTCTGGACGAAGTAAACGAAATGGTTACTGCTTCACCAATGCTGAGTTGGAGGGTGCTGTTAAACTGCTTCAGTACAGAAAATGAAGAGGTACTTGGAGAGCAGGAGGATGTCATGATGTGTCTCGTGATAGCTGAGCACCCTCCAACTCAGTATTGGTGAAGCAGTAACCATTTCGTTGCTTCGTCCAGAACTGTGCCTCCAAAAGGACTTTATTTACAATTGCAAACTAATTGTTAAGAAGTAACGTTCCTTTTCTAATTTCGTTCCCTTAGCATTTTATTATATTTATTCTCACTACTGACTTATATATTACTTTATCCGCGTTGACATCGCTTGTAGATCCAACGTATGGCGTGACATTGTGAGAGATATTCAATTCGTGATCTGTAAACTCTACCCACAGAATTAAATTGTTTAACCGCATCACTTTGCTAGAAGTGCAAACTGATTCAAGACAATGGCACATGCAGGAACTTATTAAGTGGGCAAAAAGAAATTTTTAATACCTTGCAGAGATAGGAAAAATAGTCGTGCATCGCTTGCGGATTGCCGTGAATTCCTTTAAAATGCTCCGATCGCCACGATTCCTTCTGATTCGAAGAATTCAGATCATTGCGCAAAAGTTTTCTCGATATTGTTGGGTAGTCCTATCATTATTAAAACAGTTAGCAGGCGCACGAAAAAACGTTCAAAAACTTCTCTATAGAACTTGACATCGTCTGTGTCTCTTTGCTGTGTGATCCGGTTGATAAGTGTCACTGAAACTTCAGACAATTTGGCGTGTTTCATGTTGAACTGGCTGATTATTGTTCGATTGCTATGGCATTATGTCAGCAGATTGTGCCATGTCATTAACGTTACATGTTCCAATGCTTCCCTTCTAGTCAAACAGAAGAAGAGACGACCTGTCTAATTCTGTGACTCTACCATTTCGTTGTTTCAGTTGTTCTGCCGTAGTCGCTAAAAGAGGCAGCGTGCCCAGTGATAAAATTCTTCGTTTTGATTTTTTTGTATAAAGTTGCGCTTACCAAAGAAGTGTTAATATTTTTTTCAAAAAAGTGATATTTTGACAATTATGTTTGAAGAGATCTGTAAAATTAGGTAGGAAACTGCTGACAAAATGCTATGGAATTTCTTTAATCCACTCCCAGAATTCAGTTTCAGTTTTTCTGTCCGCCAATTTGAATTTTCGTAATTTTCTCTGAAAGGGCAAGTTGCATGATTTTCAAACCATGGTCTTCGAAATTTTCATGCAAAAATACATCAGAAACCTTTGAGAAATTTAATGGGAAATTTTCAAATGAAACCGCCTCTCCTGGCTTACCGTGTTGGGCAGTTTGTTTTACAGATATTTAACACTACTTGTTTATATGGAGCTAGATTGGACATAATTCAATTTTCGTGGCACCTCTCTCGTTGCCTTATTAGACTGGCAAAAAAGCATTACGAGTATAGGGACATTACTGCTTTATTGCAAACTGCTCTGAATGGGTTTCACGAGAATCATGATCTCGCGGTTTTTCTTTTCACAAATAACGCGAGAAATAATTTGGCGCATAACTGATTAGTTGTCGTTCAAGTCAGAACTATAAAAATCGTTAACAAGTTTTGAGTGAAAACAGGGATCTAATTGTATTTTTGCAGTAATCTCAAGTGTTTTGCTAGGGCGTGATCAACCTAGTTATCATTTGAAACGTTTGTGGCGGTTTTTACTTGTGTTAATTTCGTGCGAGAATTATTTTTGACACAAGGTTTTCTAAGAGTTATGATTTAGTTGTTTAATAACGCCACGTGCTTTGCTACAATGGGTAATGTCATAGGGTTATTGCTGAAAATTTAAGTAAAAGTTGGTGATTAGATGATGGTCAGTTCAAGGCATCTGCTATTACACCGGCTGGGTCGATACAACTTCGGTTTTGGCCATTGCACCGGCTGAGCTTTTACAACACTACGCCATGTCTGTTGTCCCACCTCGTGTTTCCCAGCTGCTGAAGACTCCAAGTGACTTGATGTAGCAAGAAATATGTACAGGGATGTGTCCTGATTCTACGTTGTCTCGCCTTCAGCCTTAGAGGAATTTTGTGACCCCATTCGTGGGAAGCATATTTCCTATAGTTTTGAACTACTCCAAAACACTAAAAAGAGACCCTGTTTGTGATCAATTCTTATTTTTTTCTAGAATCTTTTTCTGTGGTTGATATTTTTGTGGACAATTTGCTGTAGATGTTTTCTACTTTTCACTTATGATGCGATCAATACCACCTGCTCAGTCGCTGTGATCTTCACGAGAACGACATTGGACCGACTCAGCCGTTGTAGCAGCCATCACTGCCTTTCATTTCTTGTCTTTTCAATGGTTCTTTCTTTCTTGACTTGATTCCAATTATATGTGGACCTTAAGTTTTGTGTTAAATGTTTTAGCAAATTATTTTCTATTTCAACAAATAATCATTCAAGTAAATACTTCAGAGGCAGTATAGACATCTACAGGCTACATACAAGTTGAGCATATTACAGTTCCTGTAGATGGTGATAGTTCTTCATGATGTAGCCCACTTGTCTTCCGAAAAGTGAATCTTGCCAATTAATGATGCGGACTTTAGACGTCTATATAGCCTAGTCAACCGCCTAACAGACATGATTTGCATCCTCAGTTCACGTGTTTCTATGCTATTTCCAAGCACACAGTTGGTTCTTGAAATCCTATCGAGCATTTACTCACTCGTAAAATACTGCAATTGATCTTTTTTTTCATCATTTCAATATCATTCCAAATTCTTCAGAAATTTCTCAAATGTAAAGAACATAGATCTACTGAGCACGATTTTCTACAAGTCAGGATTCCGGAATTCTTCTCATCTCTCCTACTGTTAGTTTCTTGTACAATTTCGTGTTGACTGTGTACACCCTCCGACGTATCACCTTCCTTCCTCTCGAATGCATTTCACTCAACTGAGAAATTCAATTTCAGGTTTTTGGATCTGCCATTCAGGCAAATACCTCGATGCCGAAACTTCTTGTACCCGCAGACAATCAAGGAGTTGGGCACTCATGCTAACACTAGTTTAGCCGAATTCTAGGATTCATGGAAAAATGTCACTCACCTATATATTTTTCGGTGGCAAATTTTCGAAAGTTACGATAACCGATGAAAATCAGTCGAAAATCACTTAAATGTAATTCTAGACACCACCTCTACGGTAGTTGTGGTGATAAGTGCATGAAGCTGCTTGTTTATTAACAATTAGAAGGTAAATTTTTACAAATTTGATGCAATCTTGGACGGAAAATAAGTGAAGTCACCCTGTCATTCGTCCATGTTTGAACGGGATCAGATGGCCTTCTAAAATTGCCCAGTTGGTAATATATTTTCATGATGTACTCCCAAATTATTTAGAACTGATTATCGCTTCAATTGCTATTTCACTGCATTAAGACATCTCAGATGCCTGCCATATGAATAGGCCTAAGTAGCAGTTCTTACTCTAGAAAGATAACTGTACCCAGGGTGGCGGCCGAGTGCGGGAATTTTGTTGCGTCCCGGGAATCGCCCTTAAATTTTAGTGAAATAGCCAATTAGGTGGCTCTTAAATAGCACGGCAACGCCATTTAGTGACTACTTAGCCTACCACTAAGTTCAATGAGCAGAATTTCTTGGATTTCAACAGTTATTAATATGACGTGTGTGAAGTTAGCCGTACCAATATCCGTACCACATCGAAAATCGCTTGTGCCACTCTCAAAAACAACATTTACACATAATTTTAGAGTGTGCCAGCCTGTGCCACCAGTAATTTTTCAAAATAATGCAGCAGTTTGCGAGAAATCGTCCATCAAAACTTCGAGGTGGTACGGATGTGAAGTTAGCCGTACCAATTTACAGAAAAATTCTTAAATCGTATCTTTATGAATTTTCAACCACATGTACGTCTAAAATAACACGTCGAAAACATTTGCCACCCACTACTTTGTCAAAATTCACAATACTTACTGAGAAAATGGACAAAATGACCTCAAAGTGGTACGGATGTGAAGTTAGCCGTACCACTTGTGAAAATCGCGTGTGCCACTCGAATCAACACACCGAATACACTTATTGGGAGTGTGCCAGCTTGTGCCACCCCTCAGACATCCCCCCAACTCTGCGTAGAATCCGCACAAATGCGGATTTTTGTCCTCAGCCACGCCCACAGCCCATCCGTACCACTTGTGAAAATCGCGTGTGCCACTCGAATCAACACACCGAATACACTTATTGGGAGTGTGCCAGCTTGTGCCACCCCTCAGACAGCCCCAACTCTGCCTAGAATCCGCACAAATGCGGATTTTCGTCCTCAGCCACGCCCACAGCCCATCCGTACCACTTGTGAAAATCGCGTGTGCCACTCGAATCAACACACCGAATGCCAGAAATTCTGAATCCATCAGAAGTGTCAATGGTTTTACAAGAAATTTTAGTAGTTGTATTTAAATAGCAATGATTCAAAATTGGATATATTTCATTCACGTGATCATTATGTTATTTTTATCCTGCAAAAACATACAACAAACTTGGTGTCATTGGATAGAGAATTGTTCAGTCTATCAGGAAATATCAACGCTTTTACAGAAAATGCTGACACAAAGTCGGAAACTACAGATTGATGTATTTTGTGCGAAGATGTTTCTGTCACAAATTCCTTCTAAATTTATGTTAGATCTTGTTTAAACACTGCACACATTTCTAAACGTACCAGCTGGACGTGGAATTTTGTGGTCTGTCCATATTAACGAAGCTATCAGCCTATATCTACGCATACGGCATGTTTCAAGGCAGCAGGGAAAGTAAGTAGCTTTTATTTCATTACAATGAATGTTCAGTCTTATTGCAGGAAGTTAGATCAGTGGAATCGGCTTGCAGACTGATGGACGGAGCTTATGATTGCTTGGCTTAGTTAGGAACAACCCTATATAGATAACTAAAGAATAGAAGGGAGTGCTATGTGTAGGGCAATGTGTATATACAGCAGATGAATAATGAGCAATGAATAAGCAGATGTTGGTGGAATGGCTATGGCTACTGCAGGTTGAGTCGGCAAATATTTGGTCTCGCATCTATTACACCGGCTATCTGATGCAACAATCTCACATTTTTGTTGTCGTGTGTAGCTGCTCAGAAATTTCTGACTCCAAATCCCTCAATGAAATAAATGTGTGTCTTGATTTGTTTATTTGTCTTGCTTCACCTTTCTTGGTCCTGCTTTGCATCCTACAGGCACGCGTGTGAACAGGGGACTAGGAAGGCTCAGCCCGCTTAATCTTCAGCCAGACACATTGATCTCGGACTTTTGATTGCACATGAATGATATAGAACTACATATAGATGAGTTGGCAGTGGATGGCAATGCAAATATCGCTTGCACTTATCTAAGTCATGAATACCTTCAGAGTGTTCAAGTTGTCATGATTCCATCAAATTTTAGGAAATCCAATCCACATGTCGGACTCTTTTCGCATGCATCAGATATTGTGATCGATTTCTACCACCATGACAACTAGATCATTACATTCTAAGAACATCTCCACGACAACTTTGCAAGCCAGGTCGACCAGAGAAATTCGACTTGTGCCTCGAAACAACCCTCAGATACATGTCTACTAAGACAGATTCGAACAATCAGGCATGATGATTGCAGCAATCCTTGAAGCCTAGTTCGTCAATACAAGAGGCTTCGGTTCTCTTTTGAAATAATATCTCCTGGGATGAATTTCAGCGATGGAGCTGCGATTATGTTAAACACTTCTAAAATCATTCTTATCAGTGATGAAACTGGTTCAAAGGTACCATTCGGTGACCCGCTCAATGACTCGGGTTCTTTTTGGGTTCTTATGCTTTTGTAGTCATAGAGCAAACTTGTAGCTCAATTGTGGTCGAAGTGAATAATCCGCTAGCCTATACTAAGTCTATCACTGGGCGACTGGAAATGCAATTAGTCATTGTTCAATGGCGAAAGACAAGTAAGGATTCAGTGCAAGTCGCTTGTTGCTGTCGCCTGGTTATCACTAGCCGACACAGCTCTGAAAGAGGCGCCATGAGGCTATGATGTAAATTCACTGATAATTTTTCAGGAAATAAGCAACCATTAAGGGAATGATTTTTTAAAATTGAAATATTACAGATGAAGCTCTTATTTGCTGTATCACAGGAATTCTATGCGCATGTGATCGAGTTTGACGATTCGTGCTATCAGTATTTAAAATTTTTTCGCGGTTGCGCGGTACGGTAGTGGCGAAAAATGAAGGTGAGGAACAATTCTAAAGCACTTCCGCAAATTTTGGAAAGTTGAATTTTATGTGCAATTTATCACTTAGAGTTTAATTACTTCAGTACGAGTATAGCAATCTGATTTCATTCAGATGCTATACATATAAAAATCTGACTGTCTTATTAATATGTTTGCATGATTTTCAGGAAATGTTTTTTAAAAGTATGATGCTAAAGGCCAACTTCGATACAAAGTCACATCATTGGTCGTCTAGCCTGCTAGCAATTTACGACAATCATTTGAAAAAATTCTCTCGCAAAAGTATGGCAATTTTGATATCAAAAGACTGACTACATGCATGTTCAAAATTGTAATTCTTTTTTATGTTTAGGTCCATTTTTCGCTTATATAATTTAAATGTATGTAGTCCCATTTTTTCGATGGGGCACTGTCAGAGGATTTTGGCTCGATGTGGCCTGATCTGTAATATAGTTTGTGCGTGACATGTTCAAATTAATTTCACTTCCCCTGAACGAACTGCGTTGCTCGTGATAGGCATTGCAAATTGTCACAGCCACAAAAATAATGAATGACAGCATCAGTAGCTAGGTAGTTAATTGTAAAACGCCTTCAATTTCAGGCAAATGACATGATATACAATGATAATGACCTTTATACATACTTATACATTACAAAATAAATTCCGGAGAAGCATGGCATAATTACATGTAAGTGCAGATGCTTTATGCCAATTGTGATCGTTGCTATAAACTTACATGCGCAATTAAAGATTGGATATAAGTGAGGATGTTTGATATGCATATGTCATATTTGAGTGCTTGATGCATAGGCCCTATGTCAATTTGACGTTTTTTGCATCAACTATCTTCAACTTCATCAATAGTAATTTTAGTGCAGTTCATCGGTCTCATTTGATGGTGATATTTTATCTCTTTACATTTTTATAGAGAGCTTTAGTTGCCTCACACTTGCTTTGCTGCCATTGTTTGAAACGCAACTTCTTTTCTTTGTCAGCGCTTTCCACTTCCGAATTCCACCATCAGGTCTCTCTTATGCCTGCCCAGCCTTTGCTGCGACCACACTCTTTTTCAGCACTGTGTATCCAAGCTGTCTTCATCTTGTTCCACTTCAAGTCAAATGTATTTTGGTCTGCAATATGTCCTTCATGGTTCATAACCTCCTCGTTAAAGTGCATGGTTAAAGTGCAACTCCACAATGAACTCAGAATGCCAACGCATGTACAATGTGCCATATACATATTTACATCGTGCTGAAAACGAAAGATAAAACGTCTAGAAGGTTATTCCTTTTATTATCTAGTTCGATCACTGCGCGATGACGATTGACGCTGTTGGAGATTCGTGCGCAACATTTTTTGCTTCATCTCTGAAATATAAAAGATTAATTGGATTGAATGATAAATTGATTATAATATTTATTTATTTCGTGTTTCCATGATTGCATTTATTCATTGACTAAGGAGACATCGAAACCTTGCTCTATAATTCATCCAGGGTAGTTTGATTGATTTGTTTAAGTATCTGGATGTGTATTATAAATGGCTGCTGGGATGATTTTCATCATCGTATGAGAATGTATGAATTCTTGATCAAATATCAGCATACCGATGGTGAGAAACCAAGGAAGTCGTTATTCACACGCATAAATTCTTGTGAATAACGGATTAGCAATAAAATTACTATTCAGACGAATTTTTGCGTCGGAATAACCGCGCGACAGTGGCCTGGTAAGGAGCAGGAATCTTAGACAAAACTATTTACAACCCATGAATGCGCCAATGGATCAGGAACGTGATCATTTTCATTTTCTATGTAAGACACAGTCAACAATGACCCAATTTTATTTCGCAGAAAATACGTGATCTAGCTAGACGTGTTTACTTGCTTCTGCTCGTGAATATCATAGTCAATGTCGATTGTGATTTGTGGATCTGACTGTGACAGTCAGTCATTAGTTCTACTGTTGAAAGTAAACAGTTAACATCTTGTAAATATTATTCCTTTTTTCTTCAACAGGTCGTCTACGCTAACCCAAAGGATTTTCAGAAACCGTTAACGATGTGTCTTGGTGTTGGTCAGTGCAATGAATCAAATTTCAAAGCTGTTCAATGAGCAGGAGATTGTGGATTGATGAGCTGGAAAATGAAGTGCACTTCTCTTCTGTTTCACTTCAGTGAAACCTTCAATATAGTGGAAATTAGTGTAACTCGTTGAGAAGAACGAGTTTCAGCATGATGTGGCATTTTTGGTGAATTGTGATATTCCTGTGTATGATAGTGGTATGTAGACTGGGACAGTGTCACGACTTTGTTGACATATGTTTTGGTAAAGTTGGATCTTTGGTAAAATTGTATCTTTCATGTGAAAACCAGTCTGTTTTTGAAACTTGTCAGTGTTGTGAATTTCTATGTGAATAAAATGTGAAGTTAATGACCTGCTGTTATAATTTGTTAAGTGCATGGAAGGTAGTAGGCGAATGGGCAAGGCATGGGAAGTGGAAATCCAATAGCATTTAAATTTGTGTTTGAATATGCAGTTGGCTAGTGTTAGGGTTAAGGTAAGGTTTGGCGAACGGGCTAGTTTCCAGGAATAAGGGCTTCGGATCTGGATTGCAGGTGAGTAGAGGATCAAGATGAGTATAAGTTTGCCTAGGGTTTCGTGTTGGCTCGTGTCTTAAGAAAGAGTTAAAGTTTCACAATGATAACTTCTATATTTCATGCGCATATAGGCCTGCATGTCATAGCGATGGTAGTTGGCATGTGTCAGGTAAGTTTGCATAGGTGATAGAGCATGCTCATATTAACCACAGGCATTGTCAGTAATGCTTGACCACAGATTGGGACAGTAGAAATATGCTACGAAGGAGGCATGGCTATAGTAGGCCGCAATTGCAGTTGAACATAAATTTTAGTAATGAGTTGTATTGTAAGTGATGGATAAGCGCTAGGACTTCATGGAGGGAAGACACTGAAGAGGTCTAAATATGTCCTTAAAAACTGTGACGGTCACGGAACAAAGTTATGCAAATTACATGTACATGCAATTGTTATGCAGGCCTACTACCTACATGTAGATACATGTGCCAATTCCAGCAGGTAAGAGGGGGCGCGTGAATTCAGCAGCAACTTTTTTCCTCTCGAGATCATTTCGTGCATATGCCAACTAGAATTCCTTCCTAAATCCATTCCTCCTCAATTCACGCGTAGCTACATGTACGTCGGCTGTGGGCGTGGCTGAGGACGAAAATCCGCATTTGTGCGGATTCTACGCAGAGTTGGGGCTGTCTGAGGGGTGGCACAAGCTGGCACACTCCCAATAAGTGTATTCGGTGTGTTGATTCGAGTGGCACACGCGATTTTCACAAGTGGTACGGATGGGCTGTGGGCGTGGCTGAGGACAAAAATCCGCATTTGTGCGGATTCTACGCAGAGTTGGGGCTGTCTGAGGGGTGGCACAAGCTGGCACACTCCCAATAAGTGTATTCGGTGTGTTGATTCGAGTTGCACACGCGATTTTCACAAGTGGTACGGCTAACTTCACATCCGTACCACTTTGAGGTCATTTTGTCCATTTTCTCAGTAAGTATTGTGAATTTTGACAAAGTAGTGGATGGCACATGTTTTAGACGGGTTATTTTAGACGTACATGTGGTTGAAAATTCATAAAGATGCGATTTAAGAATTTTTCTGTAAATTGGTACGGCTAACTTCACATCCGTACCACCTCGAAGTTTTGATGGACGATTTCTCGCAAACTGCTGCATTATTTTGAAAAATTACTGGTGGCACAGGCTGGCACACTCTAAAATTATGTGTAAATGCTGTTTTTGAGAGTGGCACACGCGATTTTCGATGTGGTACGAATATTGGTACGGCTAACTTCACACACGTATTAATATGGCTGTTTTTAGCCCACAATTTATAGTAAATTAAAATGCATCAGAGTTTTCGTTGGAATTTCGAATGAAAGTCAGTGACTTAGCTAAGTCATGAGTTCGAAGCCATACAGTAAATCATGACAAGAAGGCCACCTAATCAATGGGGCTTATGTAAGTTTATGGAACCATCCGGAGCTTCTTCCAGTGGTAAAGATTTTGCTCTCTGATGTGGTCCCTACAATACCAGAAACGCGGGAAATATATCAATAGATACCGTTCTAAGTAACTAATCAAGCACATTTTGCTAGCTCATACCATATGCGCAAAAAAGGCCCAGCCATTAAATACCTGGATACATGTGTCTAACGGCGATATACACACATGTGTTTCTTAACAATGTACACCGAAATACTAATGGTCGGTCAAATAAAATCTTTCAAGAGTACTGAATTAGCTGAAGGCCTATTAAAAATTTGTTGACATTACCTTTGCTATGCCTATTGTTTTGAAAGCAATCAGAGCCATAAAAGTTCTTTGATTAAACTTAAGTAGGCCTACACATTTAATCGCACATTTAGCTGCTTAGCTATTTTTTTGAAACAAGCACAGTTAATCAGGTCCTTATTTAGTGGCTTGTAGCCATGAACTACTTATGAGATCTGCATTACAGTGATAGAAAGATTCAGTTTTGTACTCGCTAATGATCATAAAGTAATTCATTTCCATCAACTGATGAATTTTATTTTCATAACTTTTTCCATACAATTTTTACCTATAGTCTATTTGAATCGCCATCGCTATCATTTGAATCAAGAAAGATCAAGACCTTGATTCTCTAACATTAAATCTGACTTTTCTGGAAACATCAGACACAAATTTTATGACAGACGGTTGCCATGTGTCCTTTGTTTCTGCGCCATATTGATACAAAAAGGATGATAAGTTGGAGTACTTCTGACGTTTACGATTGTTGTTGTTTTACCCGGCTCCGTCCAGTGGATAGGAGGCTTCGCATCAAGACAATACAAAGCGACAGACCTAGTAAGCAAATATATGCCCACTGCTGGTGAGGATATGGGCACTCCGATGCCACCGGAGTGCTGCCATGCCAAGGGTGAACAGCATTGACCGGGGTAGTTAGCATCCCCGATGGTCCGCCCCAACCCTCACCGTCGAAGAGGGGCGGCGGCCATCGCTGAGGGGACTTTGGAAAGGGAGAAGTCATAATATGCCGCAGGGGATGAAGCTCTGAAAGCTTTGATGCATATCCCAACATTAGATTCGGTTGTCAGGATCCCCCCGCAATATCAACTTAGTATGGCCACCGATGAAGGGCAATGAGAAAAAAAGTTATCAGACTGACAACACCAGAGCTGCAGTGGTAAAAGGTCCCTTAGATTCGCCATTTACAGTGCCTTTTACGACACGCGGGAGAACGTCGGTCCTATTCAATTCTGTCCCGAGAACCGCACAGGTGGGGTCTACGGTTTTCGTCCAGTGTGGCAGTTTCCTGGCTGCCCATGTCGATACTTCTTTATAGAATCGTGCCATTGCATTAACATGCACATTTTGATACCATGGTTTTCTATCATGGTTGTTGCTTGTCATTTGTTACTTCAACTTAACATATTTGAACATTTCAGTCTCATAAATCGTCTAAATACAACTTTCTAGAATTTTATGAATCAGATGATGAAAATGAAGAATTTTTTATCTTTGGAAAGTTCAGGAAATGTCGATATGATATTATTCAGATCCCAAGGACTTCATTGAATGCAGGCCAATGAGGAAAAGCGCATGTATATAAACTTACGGACCAGCGGTCACAGAATTCAAAAATTTTGATAACTGGGTGCGGTGAAGTCAAATATCGTTCATTATCTAACGCGTCAAAATTTAGTGGCAAAATTCAAACAGGAAATGTTTCAAATGTTGTTATAAAAATAGCTTAAAGAAATGTCCGGATAATTCTTGAGCGATGTAATGGAATGCAAATCTGGTCAAGATGTGTAAATTTGGTAAAAGAACCCATGAATCGTCCGGAAATTTGAAGATTGAAATCTGGCCGCCACCCTGTGCACCTTTTCTAAATAACAACTTCATTAGAAAGCTATGATCTTGCACACTAATAGTAGGCTATTCATCAATTATCATTTTCATGTTTACATTTCATGCGCACGAACTATACGCAGACCACCCTGACATTCGCTTTTTTCGCTTTTATTCGCTTTTTCGAAAATATGCCTGAATTTTCGCTTTTATCGAGTGGCATTCGTTTTTTCGCTTTTTTGGCAAGAGCAGGAAAAAAGTGTTTCGTATTACAGGCATTTTTACATGTTGACAACGCAACATGACTTTTTGTCATGTTGCCCCTTACTTTAGTCATGCTATCATCCATGTGTTGACAATTGAATGCATGACCATCGCATAATCCTATGTAATAACTATATTATATAGGCATTGGAAAATGTGTCCTTATTAGCCAAAAAAGTCATGCAGCAATTCTTGAAGGCAAAGCCTTGTAGTGCGTTCCGGTAAATGCACAATTTTTACAATAACTTTGAGGCCATAATGCTATAGCTTTTACACGATTCTGAGTAATATTATATAGGCCGTCCAAAAAAACCCAATAATTTGAAAAAATCCAAAATTAACATACCTGCAAAATCAGCTCCAAAATACCCAAAATTAACTATCCTACCTGCAAAATCAGCTCCAAAATGCTAAAATAGGGACCTCTTGAAATTTATAAAAAAAACATCTAAATTAGACCCCCTTGAAATTTAACAAATCCAAATGCAAAAATAGGGACCTCTTAAAATTTAACAAATCCAAATGCAAAATAGGGTCTTCTTGAAATTTAGCAAAACAAAATGAATATGAATATTCATTTAAGAATGGAAGATGCAAAAACAAAAGAACCATCAGCTCCTTTATATCCTTCATTATCATATGAAATGGATATAGCAAAACACAAAGATAGAGTCAGGTACATGAAAGATAATGAAGCGCAACTATTGTTAAGATTAGAACATTATAATAAATTAAGAAAAATATGGACGATAGTTAAGAATGTGATGTAACACAATTCCGCTGAAAACCCAAAAGTGATGAAAGGCGAAACCCCGTCAGCTACACCATCAGCCCCTTTATATCCGTTATGTAAAATCAACCATTTTTGCGCAAAATTGTTTCTTATTCAAAAAAATTGACGCGAAATTACATACACAATATTTGCACATTTTCAACAGTAATTTACAAAATGTCAAGAAATGTCTCCTCGATAGGAAACATTTTACTCTGTAATTAAATTTGAAAAAGTCTCCTATCCAGGAGACATTTACATTACTATATAATGATATAAGTAGTAGTGTGTATGAATTGAATTGACACACTTACAAAATGTAAAGAAATGTCTCCTGGTTAGGAGAGATTTTACTCTGTAATTGAATTTGAAAAAGTCTCCTATCCAGGAGACATTTACATTACTATATAATGATATTAGTAGTGTGTATGAATTGAATTGACACACTTACAAAATGTCAAGAAATGTCTCCTGGTTAGGAGAGATTTTACTCTGTAATTAAATTTGAAAAAGTCTCCTATCCAGGAGACATTTACATTACTATATAATGATATAAGTAGTGTGTATGAATTGAATTGACACACAAAATGTCAAGAAATGTCTCCTCGTTAGGAGTCATGGTGAGAATGTTTCATTTTATAATATCAGAACTCCATTGGGCTTTCCATTCTTGGGGTTTCAATTCTTGGGGTTTGCATTCTTGGGGTTTGCATTATTTCTTCAAATGTTTTTCAGCGTCGTCCATTTTTGATGTGCGATGAAATTATTCGAAAATTGATTTTAAAGAGTGTTGCGGATTCATGAGAATCGGCGATGAGCGGATACTGTAAATAAAAGTTATAAAGTCTTCTTAAAAACGCGACATAACTGCGGGAATATTGGAAATAGTCACTAAATGTATTTCCCGCACGTAGAATTTTGAATACACGTCCCTTCAAGATAGCTAGTTTCAAACTACTGTTCTCATGATGATTTTCGTAGTTTTCAATTCTTTGTAAAAAACACGTAACGTCGGCAGAGTTACTTCTTTATTCAATTCCTCGTTAAAATTAAATGATGACGACGATTCACAAGACGCAGTTAAAGATCTTTCAAAAGTTTCTATAATTCTCCATTCTTTGTATAAATAATCTTCCTCTTCTTTTGTCTTAATATTCCTCCTTCTGTACTCTTGGAAGACTTCTTCACATCTCCTCTTCTCTTCTTCGTTTGTAATGATTTTAAAATGTCCATCCTCAAATTGTTGAATTCAGTAATTCGAGACATAATATTAAACTTTTGCAAATGAATCGTGGAAGACACAGTCACGTAGAACACTCGCAGAAAGAATGAAATTGACAATACGTGGCAGCATCTGCTCCAAATGGCAACCGCTGCTGCTTGTGGCAGACAATGGCGTCATGCATAATGCGCTAGAGGTCGCCCCGCTAGAGGTAACAAACCCTGAGCCATATAGATTGTGCAATTCTTTTGTGTCATTTCTGAAATAGAATTGATCTCATGTAAAATGACAAGTCTGACTGAGTTCTTAAAATTACATGGAAAACAAACCACGACAAATTTCGATTTAAATAAGATCGCTAATCGATTAGGAATAAAGAATTTTCATGTCCTAATGAGATACGAATTACAATTGATCAAAAAGAAGCCAACTGTAAATTTCATAACAAATCTTCACACGTCAGACCAAAAAAGGGTACATTGGTCAGCGGGACATAGAAATAAAAATGGAGATAATTACTATTTCGACTCTTATGAATTGCCTCCAACAAATGAAGTCAAAGAATTACTTGGAAATGGAATTTATAATACATTTCAAATTCAAAAACCAGGAACAACTTACTGTGGTCAATTATGTTTATATGGTTTGTATAAATTACAAAAAGGAGTACCATTTCTTGATATTATGTTAGAATTGAATAAAGGAATTGAGTAAGGGAATTTAATTCCCGAAAAAACGTTAGTACCAATTACTGTAATTAAAGTTCCAGCGAAGCTAGCTGAAGCGCCATCTTAAGGTTAAAGCTGGGTTAATTGTAATTCGTTTTCATAAAATCGGCCTCATATCCTCATTATCTAAATCTTTAATTTCATAAGTAATCGGATAAGTTTGGTTTATTTTGCAAACTTCAAATATCTCTTTAGTCCAATAGCCTACGAAACCTTTTTCAAATTTATTCTTATACTTAAATATTCTAACTCTATCTCTAATTTTAAATTTCGGCTTACGTTTCTGTAAATTCGGATTACTCTCATTCGAATAATTATTTTCGAATATTTTCTTTCGTATTAAATCAGGGTCGTCAGAAGCATTCTTTGGAGTTTCTTCAATACCTGAATGAACTTTATTATTGTACTGATCTACAATTCTTGGTAATATTTTTAACCATTTCTGATTACCTTGCTGAGTAAATTTCTTGAATACTTTATTTTTAAAAGTTCTATTGAGCCTCTCTATTACTCTATGAATAAGATCAGCACTCCAAATATCATCTTTATTGAATACTTTTACTTTCAATAGATATTTTGGCTTTCTGTATTCCTTGTGAACTTCAGACGCGTAGCGGCTTGGGTCATTCGACATTTCGGACGCGTAGGTTTCATCTATCCCCTGGCCAAAAAGCATTTTTGCTTGTAAAGCTTTCTTAACATACATTCTTTCAATTCTTTCTCTAAAGGAAGGATTCTGAATACTATCTAATTCTTGTATCATTTTCTTATCTGCTTCATGTCGAGAACTTAGGTCATGATTTCGATAAGCTAAATCATGTCTATAAGCTGCGGCGTCTACTCTATTTATTGGTTTACTATTTTCTCTAGGTGTGTTATCATCGTTTAATCTTAAATCTAATCTTGTGCCCGGGCCAGTAAAATTATGATTTGGAATATGTTTTTCACCTTATTACTTTGCCCAAATAAAGCCAGGAAAGTTTTCTAATGCTTTTTGTATGTCGCCACCGGTGTGCTAGCAATTTGAGGTTTTATGTACTTTTAAGAGATAATCCATTAGATCTAAATTAGAAATTCTTAAGTTATTCAAATTCATTTTTTAAAGATGAAATCTTATCGCACCATACTAGGATTTAGATATATGCCAGAGCCATCTTTTGTTTCTTTTATTTCAATTAAATCATTAATATTATTTAGTACATTTTTAAGAACTCGTTTCCCTTCATTAACTAAATTTAATTTACTAATAAAATTATCTACTATTCCCTCACCTCTAGCCGCTTTCTCCAACTCCCTATTATGTCGTTTTTGTTCTTCTAATGCTGCCTTCTCTGATTTATTTTTATTTACTGCTTGGACAATATCAGCTGCCCCGCCTGCAACACTTCTTGCTGCTGCTATACCACCTATGATTAGTGGAATTAATGGGAGAATCCCTCCATTCTTTTCTTCTTGTAATTTGATATTCTCTATCATTGGTTTACTTATGTAATACTTCTTTTTGTCAATCGTAATAGTTATACGGGTATTTTTGCCAATGATGTTTCGTAGTTTTAATTCAACCGTTTTATTATTCACTTGCGCCATTTTTTAATAAAAAATTTATAGTCTTGGGCTTAGCCCATCACTTTTGTTCAGAGGCTTTAGCCTATCACTTTTTGTTCAGGTTACTGACCGATCGGAGAGAAGCTCCTCTGGCTTTACCCTATCGGACCAAAGGTCCTAAGGTTACTAACCGATCCTAGCCATCTTTCCATTAAGAATTTCAACAGAATATTCGGCGTCTTCTAGCAATAAACCATAAGCCATCAATGAAGTTGTGGAATCTTTCTTTTCAATATTAATTGTTACATCACAACCATTTTTAATAATATCTTCAGATTGTGCGCTTAAATCGAAACAGAAAATTGGATATAAATGTCTCCAATCTCCAGGAGTTAATTGTGGTTCAACTCCAAATTCTATACAAAGATTTCTATAAGCATCATATCCTTCCATAAATTGATTATTGGTATCATCGAATCTTAATGGATCAATTGGATATCGAGTTTGATTTAATGAAACTTGTAAACTTCGAATTGTATTAATATGAAAAATATTATTGTTCTTATCAAAACTTGGAGAATTATTTCTTTGAAATGTTAGTAATAAATATCTTGGGGTATTCGCAGTTCTAGTAAAATGCCAGTTAAATCTTTGTTCGGAAAAAGTTACTGAACTAGCAGTTCTCTTTAGAAAATTAACTGGAATTGGTTTGTTCGCATTTAATCTTTTCGTAATATTTGTTTCAACCTCTAAACTAGGAGTAATATGTCTTACCCACCATTCAAGTCTATCAATTTTTAGGTATGCTTTCTTCCCAGCCCTTCCATAAAATATTGCTTCATTATTTAAAGTGCGATGAACTATGAGTTTGTATTTCAATTGACATGATATTTTTGTGTAATCCAAATAACCGAATAACGGAGACAATGACCAATCAACAGTTTGTTTACTTTTAATATTAAAATTACGTCTTTCTTTATATGCATTATTATTTGTTTTATTTAAATGTTTTGCAATTTGCTCTACATCTTTCGCAATTCCTGCTGCGTCTGTTCCAGCGTGAGTTAAATCATCTATAATTATACCATCATTATTATCTGGAAACCAACCTTCGATTTCATGCATTTTAGTATTTTCACCTATTGTAACAAATCGAAGCATTGAATCAATAATACCAGGTGAATCACTTATGGTTTCTATATTTCTTGTTGCAACATCTAAACGCATTTGTGTAAATAGTCTTGGAAAGAAATTGTTTGCTAATGTAAGATTATTCGTGGCAGGTAATGGTGTTGTAAAATCAGCATCAGAATAGAGAGAATATTCACAGTGTAAAAATGAATCAGGTAAGTATAAATCACTTTGTTGATTATCAACTTCAAAAATTAAATCACCTCCAGTATTCACTCTACCTGAAGAACCGAGGTTCATAGCAATTCTTACATAGTCATTCTTTTTTTGATTGTAACTAACGAACGGGGGATCGTCTAATCTAAATTTACTTTGAATCAGAGACGATATTATATTTTTTATTAGAAAAAATCAGTTTGGTACTAGAATTTTGCTAATCCATTTCCCACATTAGTGTTTAGGGACAGTAATGGTCAAAAGACCGTTCCAGGACACCATAAAATTCAAAAAAATGGTATCTTTAAAAACGACATAAATTCATGAATTTTGTCCCTTTTTCAGGTTTTTAAGACCTAAATTCATAAATTTAGTCCATTTAAAAAGTATCATTTTTTGAAAAATTGGCATCTTAAAAACGACTAGATTCATGAATTTTGGTCATTTTTTTAGGTTATGAAGACCTAAATTCATAAATTTAGGCGTTTTTAAAAATACGCAATTTTTCAAATTTTTCAAAATCTCAAATTGAGAATTACAATTTTTACCCTTAAAATCATGACTGTTCCAGGACACCGTAAAATCAGAAAAGTTAAGAATCTCAAATTTGAGAATTACAATTTTCACCCCCTTAAAATCATCACCATTCCAGGACACTGTAAAATCAGAAAAGTTAAGAATTTCAAATTTGAGAATTACAATTTTTACCTTGAAAATCATGACCGTTCAAGGACACCGAAAATCATAAAAGTTAGTATTTTTAAAAACGTCTTTTAAATCTATTTTTCAGGTTTTTAAAATATATCATGTGACTAAAAATATTTGAAGGAATTGGCATATTCTTAACAATAAGTTAAGGAGTATTTACAATTGTCATTTCATCTGGCGTTCTTACAATTCCTGTTGTTGCTACTGCTTTGCACTCAGATGATCACTCAATTGTAGAGAACATCTGCTTCTCGCATTTATGAAGAAAAAGCATTTCAGAGCAAAGAGCTGTGACCTCCCACTCAAACATTTGAAAGGAAACAATGTATTAAAGAACAAACAGCTGCTACACCCACTTAGACATTTGTAAGACGTGGAATATATATCCAGCAAATCTTACTCCAGCTACAGTGCCGTGAAACAATACACAACAACAATAATCGATATGGCTATTTCAAACAAATGTGCTGAAGACTTATTTAATTTAACAGTGTTTCTTGTCAGTGAAGGTTGTGTCAAAACGCTTTCGTCATATATTTCTCAAAATGAGACAAGATTAATTTGAAGATAGAAGAAAAAAATCGTTGCCAGGGAGGATGAGAAAATTACGAGAGGAATTGAAGAGGAATATATTTTGAGAGACATGAATTTACAGATTCTTTGAGTGATTTCATAGAGCCAAATGGAGAGAATAATACAATTGTAAACTTACGCAAATTCTTGTTGCATGAAAAAAGAAGCAATTCACTCAGTGTAATATGTAAAATTTTTATCGGTATGGTCATCAACTATCTTCTATCTTCTTGTGATAATGACAAGACATATTTTTATAGTCTCTTGAAGCAAAATGAGATCAATTACCGAAGTTTCATTTGTTATTAAATTAGGTAAATTAGCAGACAAATTTCCTACGCTTTGTAGGGTGTCTGTTTCTATTGCACTTTTAAAATCACGACCTAACGTTATCGTAAGATTGACTACAAAAGGATGGATAATTTTCATTGTGTAAAGCAATTATGTGACATTCCAAATGATTCCATTCTTCTCTCAAACAATGGTGCGTCTTTTAACGACAATATTGCGCTGACAAATTCAATGGAAATTGGATGTGAATCCCCGCTTTGTTACTGCGACGGCCGCACGACACTTTATTTTCAATGTTTATACCTATGCCATTATTTCCTTGAACAATGGTGCGCCATTCAGCTAAAATACTGCGCCATTCAACTAATCAAATCACGTTCACGCGTTAACATTAGACGCGCTGTGAAGAAAACTTATCATTCTTGAAACGCCTCTGTTTTAGATGCAATGTTATTTCCTGTTTTACATGTACATACAATTACTATGCCATTCAGCTAAAATACCGTGCTTCAACCAATTAGAACGCGTCCACAGCGTCGACACAAATCCGATTGTTTAGAAAACTTGTATCTCTGTTTTATATGCAATGTTATTTCCTGTTTTATATGCAATGTTATTTCCTGTTGCACATGTAAATACAATACAATGCTTCAACCAATTAGAACGCGTCCACGCGTGGACAAATTTACATGTATTTTAATGTATCCAAATTGAATGTATGCAAAGTGGTTGTAACCAAATTGAAATATCCATGTGTTGTTTTTAATTTCACAAATACGGGAATATAACAGAAACATTTTGTCTTCAATGAAATGAGTAACATTAGAGTTTTCCTAAAAATATACGGCAAACAAACGACTACTAATTTCGATTTAAATAGAATTTCAGAAAATTGTATTCAAAATATTTATTCAAAATATTTCTTTAAAAATGGATGAAACAAAAGTGGAAGAAACCTCAACGGGGACGAAAAAGGAAGAAACCTCAAGAATATATCCTTCGTTATCACAATTAAAAACAAGTGAAATGGACATTGAAAAAATGAACATTGAAAAACACAAAGATAGAGTACGTTATATGAAAGACAAGGAATCTCAATTATTATTAAGATTAGAGCATTATAAAAAATTAAGAAAGAGATTGTCTAATGTTAAGAATGTAACACAAGGAATTGGAATATTCTTAACAATAAGTTTAGGTGCTTTAACAATTGTTATCTCTTCAGGTGTTTTATTAATTCCAGTAGTTCCTACTGCTTTAACAGGTACGGGTGTTTTTACAACTTCACTTATTACAATGTTAGAAATATCTTTAATATCAAAGAAACGAAAATCATTAAAAACTAAGCATTTACATATTAAAGAAGTCTATGACAAATTGCATTACTACTTTCAAAGAGCATGTGATGATAATGTTATTATGTTAGATGAGATTGAAAAATTTGATCAAATAGCTAATGAAGTAAATCAAATATCATTTCAATTACAGTCAGAAAAAGTTGATGATAAGAATAAACAGGATGGCAAAATTTCTAGTGATGGTAAAATTTCTAATGAAGAAAATGATAAAATTTTTTTAGAAGAGCTAAAAACTTTAAGCGAAAATTTAAGCAAAACTTTATTAAACAAAACTTAAAACGAGAAAACTTTAAACGAAAAGATGTCAGACAACAAAGCAATAAAAAGATAATTTGTTCAGTAAAATGTTTTTGTTGTATTCCAATGTTACCACAAAATTCAAATATTATATTTTAAAAATGGATAAAATTAAAGCTGATAATTTTAAAAGAATAAAACAATTAGAAGAGTTAATAAAACAAAAAAATATTATGAAAGAAAATCATCTTCAACATAGAATGATAAAAGCTGGTATTCAATCTGATATGTTTGAAAAAAAGCAGCAAACCGAGCAAGTGAAAACTGATTTTGAAAAAACTATGAAACCATTTAAAACTCTTGAAAAAGAACTTACAAATAATGATAAACAAATTGATATAACAGATCCAGAGCACAAAACTATATTAGATGACTATGGATTATTAGAATCAAACATTAATAAGAAATTACCAAAATCTATGCAATTTGAACATTCTAATTAATGGTCAAAAGACCGTTTGAGGACAAGACAAATTCAAAAAATAGTATTTTTAAAAACGACATAAATTCATGAATTTGAACCCTTTTTCAGGTTTTTAAGACCTAAATACATGAATTTAGACCATTTAAAAAGTACCATTTTTTGAAAAAATGGTATTTTTAAAAACGACATAAATTCATGAATTTGAACCCTTTTTCAGGTTATGGAGACCTAAATTCATAAATTTAGGCGTTTTTGAAAATACCCAATTTTTCAAATTTTTCAAAATCTCAAGTGTGTGATTATGACATTTTTCATTGCTCAAATCATGTCCGTTCAAGGACACCGAAAATCATAAAAGTTAAGAATCTCAAATTTGAGATTAAGATTATTTTTTCTCTCTCTTAAATCATGACCGTTCCAAGCCACAACATCAAAAAAATGGTAATTTTAAAAATGTCTTTTAAATCCATTTTTAAGGTTTCTAAAATATGAGATAACTAAAATTATGTGTCTAATAATATTTCTTTAAGAATGTAGCACAATCTCTTAGAATGCCTGTTATTGTTACTGCTTTGCACTCTGATGAACCTCCCAATTGTAGGGAACAGCTGCTCCCGCATACATGATATAATTGCAGCTGCTTATCGCATTCCTGAGCCATTGAATTACAGAGTAAGCAGCTGTTACCCTTATTAAAGATTAAGGATCAAAAATTACGTGGAATATATTGCAAGATGTAGGAAGTAAGACTTCATTTACAATTCCATTAATCATAACTAGTGACTGTTTTCTTTCTTCATTGCAAAATGCCAAAACGTACTGCCGCGGAAGCTTTTTCGTTTTACATGCCGATTTTACTAAACTTAATTAAAGAAGAGCACAAGGAAACTGCAAAAAATATTTTGAAGAGTGGAAGTTAGAAATTCAATCGAGAAAGAAGAACAAATTGGACTCTCAAAAACAAGTGGAGGATATTACAGTAAAAAAAGAACAGTATCTGACCACTGCTACAATTCCTCAGTTCAATGTTACAAAAGAACATTTCATTACCATCGAAGATAGTGCTACTATGATTTCAAAACTGATTGCAAGTGATCAAGTGCACCATGGGTCGTTGTTGAGAAGTGCTGCTTATCAAGGTTATGGATTTAAAAGAATTCTGGAATTGAGTGACAATAAAAAAAACAGATTTGTGGCAAACTTGGAACTATTTAGAATTTCCTATAACGTAAGTTATTGTTATTTCTTGATGAACTTATCAGATCTAATTCTACCACACGTATTATTTTTAAATTCATCATTGCCCATTAGTTTTGTTAGAAAACATTTTAAAGAAATCAAAATTTATATAAAAAAATTGAATCAACCGACAACTATAGAAGAAATGAGGTTTGGTTCCCAAGATCAATGAGCATTAACTGTGTTGTTTCACTTTTTAAGATATGTGCAATGTACATACATATTTGATGTATACATATTTATGAAGACTTCTTTATAAGTAGTAACACATTTTGGATTATTTTGAAATGTAATTCTATTTTCTTTTGTTCTCCAGTCTCATGGTAGAAGACTGACATTGTCAATTTGTGTGATAGATTGATTGTTGTATTATTATATTTGATGCAAAATACACTGCCGTTGTTTCATTTTTCTGTA
>CAJQUW010007744.1:0-16552 GCA_907163375.1 Prostheceraeus crozeri
CAACTTTTAGCACTACTTATGAAACTTTTAATAAGTAGTGTTCCATCACTTAGGGCAAGTCAATAGCGAGACCTCAGTAACCTCTTTTTGAATCAAGTCAAACGGACTTTAGAAAAGGCAAAGTAACAAGCCTTTAAAAGTTTGGAGTCTTTTATGGCCTGGAGACGAAGGCCATCTCCTGTCGAAACACGAAACCCCACGAAGTCTGACGCCTTAGCTGATATCAGCAATGAAATTATCTAAGTCTGGTTTCTCTTCTCTTCGTTACAGATACTTGGAATTGGAATGTCCGAAAGCTCATCATCGGAGCTCAGAGGAGACTGAACCTTCCCACTGACAATCGTTCTCCCTCTCTAAATGACAAGTCCGACGCAGACTCGGTTCCAGCTTATATATTGTTGGCGATCAGCTGATACGTAATAACCCAATCATCCAAACACTAAAAATCCCGTCCTAATCCTCCGGTTCTAGGGTGCTCCTCTTGAGCAGGAAATACACCATTTCCATGTAAATTTGACGCTGAATCCGAAATCACTGGGCCTCCGTTTTCCCCATCCGATGCTTCGTTTTGGCTCTACAGTAGGCGAGCCATCGCAAAACATTCTAACTCTGTCGGTTTTTCCGAAAAATGTTGAACATTTTCTCGCCGATTGACTTGAATACTCTCCGATTTGACATTGAACTCCCCAAACAGTAAAGAATTTCACGCTGATTCCAAATCTGAATAAAATTCCGTTTCCCCCCATCCGATGCTTCGTTTTGAAAAAGCAGCTACAGCCACAAAACGTTCACCAAATTCACAAACTCTGTCGTTTTTTTCTCCCCCTCACCAATGTCCCAAAATCCTTAAATGGCGTCTCACATCTAACGTAGACAGATAGGAACAAGCCGATTCTTTCAGTGAATTTGTCTCACTCTTAGCTTTCAAACGAGCTATTGCACGACAAAATCCGTCCACTGGAAGCCAAAATCGAAGCGAGCTGTCCAAGGGGGGGGGGAGGTCAGTGAAAATTTTTTTCGCTTCACACCTATTTTCCTGGAAACATCCCCCCATTCCGAAAGCCCAAAATTCCACGTAGATTTCCGAATCTGGATAGAGAAGAGCTGGCTCAGGACATCATTAAAAAGTGCTTGTCATATGACTTCTAGCAGGGGTCGAAAACCCCAGAAAACCTCCAAAAAACTAGTGAATTTAAATTTGTTTCAACTTTTTAGCGGGACTACCTTATGAAATTTTATAAGTAGGTACCATCACTTAGGGGCAGGTCAATAGCGAACCGAACCTTTTTTGAAATCAATCAAACGGACTTGTAGAAGTCAAAGTTACAAGCCTTTAAAGTTTTGGAGTCTTTTATGGCCTGGAGACTGAAGGCCATCTCCTGCGAACCTCGAAGGTCCCTAGTAAGCCTTAAGCTGATATCAGCAATGAAATTTTCTAAGTCAGGTTTTCTTTAACAGAAACTTGGAATTTGGAATGATCCGAAGCTTAATCATCGGACCCTCAGAGAGACGACCTCTGAACAATCCTTTTCTCCTCCTACATGACAAGTCTCCGGTCCGGTTCCCCCCACACTTATATAGTGTTGGGGCGATCAGCTGATAGACGTAAATACCCATCATCCGGAAACACTAAAAATCCCGTCTATCTCCGGTTTCTAAGTGCTACCGCTTGATGACTGGAAATACACCATTATCCATGTAGAATTTTGACGCTGAATCCGAATCTCTGGCCTTCCGTTTTCCCCTCATCCGATGCTTCGTTTTGGCTCTACAGGTAGGCAGCCATCGCAAAAATTCTAACTCAGCCTCTGTTCGTTTTTTTCCGAAAAATGTTGAACATATTTTTCCCTCGCCGATTGACTTGAAACTCTCCGATTGCTTTCAAATTCACCATACAGATGCAGAATTTCACGCTGAATCCGAATCTGGCCTCCGTTTTCCCATCCGATGCTTCGTTTTGAAGGCTACAGCCCAAAACGTCCAAAATTCTAACTCTGTCGTTTTTAACCATTGTCCCAAAATCTTAAATGGCGTCTCACATCTAAACGAAGACAGATAGGAACAAGCCGATTCTTTCACTGAATTTGTCTCACTCTTAGCTTTCAAACGAGCTATGGCACGACAAAATCCGTCCACTGGAAGCCAAAATCGAAGCAAGCTGTCCAGAGGTGGGGGGGAGGTCAGTGAAAATTTTTTCTCTCCGATTTCGCTGGAAACATCCTTCCTAACCCAAAATTTCACGTAGATTCCGAATCTGGCCTCCGTTTTCTCATCCGATGCTTCGTTTGGGCGCTACACACCAAAACGTCCCAAATTCTAACTCTGTCCTTTTTTTTCGAAAAAAAATGTTGAAAAAAATTTTTTTCTCATCCGATTGACTTGAAACTCACCATACACGGATAAAGAATTTCACGCTGATTCCAAATCTGAAATCCGTTTTCCCATCCGATGCTTCGTTTTGAAGCTACAGCCCAAAACGTCCCAAATTCTAACTCTGTCGTTTTTCACCAATGTCCCAAAATCTTAAATGGCGTCTCACATCTAAACGAAGACAGATAGGAACAAGTCGATTCTTTCACTGAATTTGTCTCACTCTTAGCTTTCAAACGAGCTATCGCACGACAAAATCCGTCCACTGGAAGCCAAAATCGAAGCAAGCTGTCCAGAGGGGGGGGGAGGTCAGTGAAAATTTTTTCTCTCCGATTTCGCTGGAAACATCCTTCCTAACCCAAAATTTCACGTAGATTCCGAATCTGGCCTCCGTTTTCTCATCCGATGCTTCGTTTGGGCGCTACACACCAAAACGTCCCAAATTCTAACACTGTCGTATTTTCGAAAAATGTTGAAAATTTTTTCTCTCCGATTGACTTGAAACTCACCATACAGATAGAGAATTTCACGCTGATTCCAAATCTGAAATCCGTTTTCCAATCCGATGCTTCGTTTTGAAGCTACAGCCCAAAACGCTGTCGTTTTTCGCCAATGTCCCAAAATCTTAAATGGCGTCTCACATCTAAACGAAGACAGATAGGAACAAGCCGATTCTTTCACTGAATTTGTCTCACTCTTAGCTTTCAAACGAGCTATCGCACGACAAAATCCGTCCACTGGAAGCCAAAATCGAAGCAAGCTGTCCAGAGGGGGGGGGAGGTCAGTGAAAATTTTTTCTCTCCGATTTCGCTGGAAACATCCTTCCTAACCCAAAATTTCACGTAGATTCCGAATCTGGCCTCCGTTTTCTCATCCGATGCTTCGTTTGTGCGCTACACACCAAAACGTCCCAAATTCTAACTCTGTCGTTTTTTCGAAAAATGTTGAAAATTTTTTCTCTCCGATTGACTTGAAACTCACCATACAGATAAAGAATTTCACGCTGATTCCAAATCTGAAATCCGTTTTCCAATCCGATGCTTCGTTTTGAAGCTAGAGCCCAAAACGTCCCAAATTCTAACTCTGTCGTTTTTCGCCAATGTCCCAAAATCTTAAATGGCGTCTCACATCTAAACGAAGACAGATAGGAACAAGCCGATTCTTTCACAGAATTTGTCTCACTCTTAGCTTTCAAACGAGCTATCGCACGACAAAATCCGTCCACTGGAAGCCAAAATCGAAGCAAGCTGTCCAGAGGGGGGGGGAGGTCAGTGAAAATTTTTTCTCTCCGATTTCGCTGGAAACATCCTTCCTAACCCAAAATTTCACGTAGATTCCGAATCTGGCCTCCGTTTTCTCATCCGATGCTTCGTTTTGGCGCTACACACCAAAACGTCCCAAATTCTAACTCTGTCGTTTTTTCGAAAAATGTTGAAAATTTTTTCTCTCCGATTGACTTGAACCTCACCATACAGATAGAGAATTTCACGCTGATTCCAAATCTGAAATCCGTTTTCCAATCCGATGCTTCGTTATGAAGCTACAGCCCAAAACGTCCCAAATTCTAACTCTGTCGTTTTTCGCCAATGTCCCAAAATCTTAAATGGCGTCTCACATCTAAACGAAGACAGATAGGAACAAGCCGATTCTTTCAGTGAATTTGTCTCACTCTTAGCTTTCAAACGAGCTATGGCACGACAAAATTCCGTCCACTGGAAGCCAAAATCGAAGCGAGCTGTCCAGAGGGGGGGGGACGTCAGCGAAAATTTTTTCTCTCCGATTTCTTTCAAATTCACCATACAGATGCAGAATTTCACGCTGAATCCGAATCTGGCCTCCGTTTTCCCATCCGATGCTTCGTTTGGGCCCTACCCAACACCAAAACGTCCCACATTTTAACTCTGCCAAAATATTGAAGAAACAGTTTTTCTCCTCTCGATTGAGCTGGAAATCACATCACAGATGCAGAATTTGACGCTGAATCCGAATCTGGCCACCGTTTCACCATCCAAGACAATCTAGGCGGTCGCCCATGTCAACCTAGACGGTCGCCCACGTCAACCTAGACGGTCGCCCACGTCAACCTAGACGGTCGCCCAAGTCCACCAGGCGGTCGGACCAACTCACTCGAGTCTCACACTCTGTCGTTGCAGAGGGGGGGGAGTCAGCGAACATGTTGTGAACCAACCTGGCCGGCACACCACGACAGACTCTGTCGTTCCAGAGGGGGGGGGGAGGGGGGGGCGCGCTGTGTTTATTCTGGACCTTTTGTTACTACTGCCGTGCTTTCGATTTACTAGCCGTGTTCACAATTTTTCATTCCCATCCTCCACCCCGTGTGATACAGCAACGTTTCTCTGCCGTGTGACTTCAAGGAATCGTGGCCATGACTTAAAGATCTATTAAAACCTTTAGGGGTTCAAGCCCGTGAATACTTTTCCCATCGTGTCATTGACGACTATACATCTCTATACCAAACTTCAGAAGAACTTGTATCATTTTCTTTGTAACTTTCCCAATACATGCATATGATCATTAACCCATATGCTAACATTACCTTGCAGACCTACTTGTCGTAAATTTGATTTGCCGTTGTGCTTTATGCTCTTATGAATACGCCAGATGACGAATGCCAGTCTCTACCACTTGATCAGCAACCTTCACCACATTTTCGATTATCTGGCTAATCTTCATCAGCGTATCCTTCAAACTTTCCTTTCTCCACTTCATAGACTAATTAATAAATGGGTGGCCTTCCTATATATCAACAACTGCGATTCCAGCCAGTTTCGAATTAGATCAGGTGTGCTGCGCTAACTTGTAAAAGTATATAAATGTTCATCCATTTCAGCTTCTGCTAATGAATGTGAAAAGATGCGTTTCTAGAGACAGTGTGCATTATTATCCATCTTAACATCTACTTTTTGTTCTTGAGAAATTAGAGAAAGTGATATACATCACTAATGGAATGTACTTTGCATGTAGTCCTGAGATTTGGGATGGCAGAATTACTGAAGAAAATGTTGATTATTGACTCCGCCAAGATTTTTATCTCACTATGGAGTCATCGAGGTCAAAATACATGGTTGTTAGAAGATAAATGTCATCAAACAACCTACTTTACTGCTCCGATGAAATTCTTCATTGACTAAATAATTGAAGAGTTCTTGTCTTTCAATTTCAGGCTATTGAGATTGTTATACTCATCACGCTATTCGTTATTCTTTTCGGTTTTCAAAAAGGATGCCGTCATCGTGATTCTGCTCATTGTGGCCATCATTGGTAAGATTTTTGATGAACGTTTTATGAACATTTGTATAATGCGTGGATGTATTGAGATATAAGTTCATCGACCAAATTTTTTAGTTGAGATAAGAACAATGTTTTTAATTGATTTGCTGAGTTTTCTTAACTGTAGATGGGTGTTCTCCATGGCTCAGTTGTTAAGTGCTTGGTCTAGCAATTTTTTGGTTCAGAGGTCGAGCCCCGAAGATGTCATAAGAAGTCGTCAGAATGAGCATCCGGATTGAAAGAACCACAACGCTCCAGAAACGTTTTGCCATGCCAGCACCATCCAAGCCCCTAGTATGGGGGAGCAGCGACGCTACCTCTAATAAATTGTAATTACCATTATAATACAATTAACAAAATATCTAGGGGACCAGAATACATATGCCAGACTACAGTATAAAATGTCTGCTGTTGGCCATCGGATACTTTTAAAAAATGTTCTGACTCACTAGACCATGGACGGCGACACGCGCTTTTTGTTAGGAACTGCGCACCTATGCATTAACCTTGGCATAGTTTTGACCAATAGGGACAGAGGTAGACCTAATAAGTTGTCTGCTGCAAGGGAACTTTCCTGACTTAGAGTTGATGAATTTTCACTTCGCTTCATGGCCTCCGTAATTGTACGAGCCTTACTCGTAAATCTACAATAATGTTATGCCTACATTTACATTAGCGTGGATCGATTTTGCTGAAGAGTTGTGACACTTTTCAATTCGGATGCCATTTCTGCTGACTTCCTCTGACATTCATGGGAATCGATCTCACGATGCAAGACATAACCTTCAGTCTTAATCCATTGTTCTTTGGAATGGTCTAAAGATTTTTTTTTGCGTTTAAGTCAGAAAGTTGACAGGGGTGTGCATAATCATCGTACAGAATACAATAGTCAGAAGTAAGGCCTACTGGATTGATATCATCAACAATTATTGTAATTGCACCTTTGCTTAGTAGACAGTGGAATAATCAAACTTCTTTATTGAATGGGAATTGTTTTGTTTGTTGTTTCATTTTTGCTTCCGTCACATTTGCCTTTATTCTGCATAAAATGGTGTACATTACAGAATTGTGATTGTCTAAATCGAAAAACATATTCTTTTGAGTTATTGAATAAAAACGTTCGTTTTGAGAAATCTCAAAATCATTTCCATGTCACCTGAAATTTCACATCAAGACTTCTACATACATAACTTATGGGTGTAAATCCGAAAAAATTGAAAATCGATGCACTTTCATGCTCATGTAAGCTAACAAGCTGAACTAAATATTGTGTTAAATGAAAGCATTGATTTATAGTGTTAGTGCTGAATGACCTTCATATGCACGATTAACAGGACAGAAATTTTACTTTAATTTAGAAGTGTGTTTGAAGTATAATTGACTAATGTAATTACATGCATGTTCATGTTTTCAATGCAATAAAACGCCCCTTTCTTCAGCACTCTGACTTTGTAAAAAGAATCAATCCATTTAGACACATTTAGCTATAAATAATTGTTTCACGGAGAACTGCACGCCAATGCGGCTCAACTATCAAACCCCCTGCCTGCTTTAGCTGATGGCTCTCAACGTGAATTAGCGACGCCCCCCTCCCCGCTTTCGCCTTTCATATGATAGCTTTGTCCATGGAATGGTTTTTGAAATTGTGAATGGTTTTACTAAAGTGCATTTGTCTAATAGTTGAAATCCAAGTTTTTCTCATCGATTCTAAAGATAATTGAAAATGTAGATGTTTTTTGCTCGACACTTCGTCCGTTTTGTGGAGGACATGCACCTAAATCATCCGTTTCGAATGTGAAATAGCGCTTGAATTTGGCTTTTGACATATAATGGTCTCTTGGAAATGGATTCCAAGTAATTCCTCTCAAACAACTTATTTGTATGAGCTTGGACGTGAACCCTTCAGCCTCTGGTCCTAATACATGTCATCAACCAATGGGCCACATGTGGAAGCTTTTTGAATAAACCCTGCTCACGTTAGCCTGATCATGCATGCCGGTGGCTAGTGAGATGCATTTTGTAAAACAAAGTGAAATATTTTCACATTGAAACCGCCCATCTGGTTTACCTGGGTTCCTACAGCCGATGACATGAAAGCTTTTTTGTCTCTCTAATCTCTTGAAATTACTTTAATTTTGGAATGTAAAAGAAAGAAATATTAGAATATATCAAATAATATATAGAAAATTCTATATTAAATATGTAGAAGATTTTGGATAAATAGAAAGAATGTAGAAACAGTTAAATATATCATCCGCGAACATGCTGTTTTAATCCTATCATGGGCTGTAATACAGTGTATAATTCTGTATATTCAAACTGACTTGTGCAGTCTGGTTCTGTGTTAACACATGAAAACTGAATTCTGCATTTGCCGGAAAGTGATATTTGCAGCATCACGGATGTGAAGCCGGAGTTCCGGAGTTCTAAATATGAAATATGCTATTCAACTTCGTGCTTAACTGTCGAGTCATGATATCAACTCGTTCCTCCATCAAACAGAAGTACAGTAAACTGTGCAAGGCCATTAATCAGGGGAATTTTAGGTATGTAGAATTGACGTGAAAGAGGATTGTCTTTTCAGGCACATAATTAAATAGCGACTTCTTGAAACAACTAATAAGTGTAGTTACAAAGCGATAAGTGTTAAGTTTTCTGGTTATATTTCTGGTCCAAGTTATATTGCAACAACTCCCCCGGTTCCCAAACTCCGTACGGCAGTGATCTCGTGATGAACACGCTACATGTGATTTCCTTGTAGTTAATTTCGTTTTCGATCAAGCTTAATCTGTCGTTAAGGATGTGAGTCACCGACCACATTTCAACCAGACTTGAGCTCTATTTCTGCGAAACACAACCAGTTTCGTGTCTGGCATCAATTCTTTCTTGATGAATATTTCAGTCTCGTCTTTACAGTGGTTTACCCACTCAAAATACTGGAAGCTGTAACTCAAATATGTTTTATACAGCAATAAAATTGTTTAGCAATTTCATAAGTTTTTAGACTATGCCGTTGCTTTCATGTGAAATTACTTTCGAAATATTATCTCAATCAAAGGTCAGTTCGAAATGTAGGTAGAAAAAGCATACAAAAGAAGTACATCATTAAATGTTTTGAAATCAAACGTATATGTTGTGAGGGAATCAAAAATCAATGTTTGCACGTCAAGCTTACATAAAAGAGATTAAAGAAAATGATCCTTAAAGAGAGCTTTAAATTACTAGGAGTAAATTACACGATTTGCTGTAATATCTTAATTATATTCCTCATTACATTGTTTTTGCATTTGACATGGCTGTTGGATGTAAAATTAGACGGACCCCACTGTTCATGAAAAACTTCATTTCGGACCTCTACAGAAAAAGACTAGGATGGTCCGTCCCCTAAGTTTACCGGGAACCCCTGAAATCATATTGAATCAAGGACGCACCTACACTTGTACAGGAACATGAAGTCTAGTGATTTCACAGTTACACGCTCGTATACTAAGCTATACAATTTACAAAGACTAAGAAACTCCGATCTGAAAATTATTTCCTTCGTACATGCCATAAATTGTGCGATGAAGTCGTTTATTTGTGTCTTACACGTTTTTTAATTTGTAGAAATGTCAGATGATTCTTGATTCCTAATTATATCCAAAAAGCTATGATCAGTTTCCTGAAATATCTATTTATTCTATTTAAACCGAGTACTTGCTTATACTCGTATAGTAACAATAAGATTCAATCATACGGATTTATGAATCTGCTGTGTACTAGTGTAAGCAATATCGTTGTACACAAGACACGAAGTTAAAGAGATGATGGCAAAATCAAAAGGTCTACTATCGCATATCACCTGATGTGTAGGAGGATTTATTTTTGGGTGAGAGAATGAGGGTAATCATTTTACATTTCCACTTCGATATGGATTGTCTTGTGAAATTCATAACTTTTTCATAATCACATGAGATCGTTATTGCATTTCAAATTATTTCGTAGAATGCATTTTTCTATGTCGAATCAAGAGGTGTTCAAGAGATGAGAACAAGAATTACCGTAAAGCCTACATTTCACAACGATGGCGCATTATTTTTCAACCTTTCCCTCATAGTGGCGTTCAAAAAGAGGGTGGCGCTCTATTTTTCGAATAGCTCGTCAGAAGTTTGAGAAGATGAATGAAAGGAGAAGGCGGTAACACATTATATAATTAGCAAAATGCACGAATACATATTCATGCTGGCAATGTATGCCATGATGTGTGCATGCTGTCAAGTAATCACAAATTCACTGGTGAAAATCAAGTGACACGTCGCTGTTGTAGCCGTCCTCGTCATTTTCATCATCGTTTAGTTGCTTAATAGGTTCTCGTTCACTGGTAATGTCGGCATTGGCTCGCACTTGCCAGAGACGTTTTTCGGCATTTAAAATTTTGAGAGCAGTTCTTGCAGAAACAGGTTAAGTTATTTGTTGCTTATTGGCATCATTATTGTTGAAATTGCTGAAATTTATGTAGCCAATGTGTATTAGACATTCGAATGATAGATTATATGCTTTAAGCAGAAAGCAAAAACAGTAGCATAATAAAGCAATAAAAGTGCGGTACTTATGGGTTATCTCCCCCCACGTTTTCAAATCTGTGTAAAATCCGTAGAAATGAATCAATCGTTGCAAAACTTTAAATGCACGTGGGTGAGGATATTTTCTACCCACATACCAAAACTTGTCCAAATTGGACAAGCAGTTTCCGAATTAAGAGCGATAACTTGAAGTGAAGCGTTGCTGCAGCTTGATCTGACTTCTTCTGACCTCATCGTCTGAGCAGAAAGCACTTAAAGTTAACAAAGTCATTTCCCGACAACACATGAAGTGATGATGACCAAGCCATATCCCTTACACTAACATTTTCAACTTAATAAAGGTGTGGCAAGGTAGTGGTCGTGGGAAGATTTCAAATAACAGTGAATGAGACGAAGAGGGAGAGAGAACAATGCACACGAGTAACAATAACGCGTCGAACAGACGAAGTTAGATCAAGCAGCTGACATCGCTACACTTCACGTTATCATCTCTAATGCAAAAAGTACTTGTCTGATCTGCGTGAAATTTTGTATGTGGGTAGAAAATGTGCTTAATTACGTGTGCCTCAGGGTTGTAACCGGTCAGGTTTTACTCGACCCAACCCAACCAGTAACCGGTGTGGAAAATCTCAACCCAACCGGCTGGTCGACCGGCAATTTTCTAATGACATGTTTTTTGCTCATATATATATATATGTATATAAATACAATACATTTTTATTTACGGTACTATTTTTATTATACATGTATATAGTTATGTATTGGTAATTATATTAGTAATATATTACGATCATATTATTATAACAATCATCATTTCAATTCATGAATTAAATGTTAAAATGAAATAATTTAGAAAGTGGATCTGGCATTTACAGATACGTTACCAATGATTGTTTAATCTTTATCATGTGAGATTTAGTATTGCAAAAACGTACGTTCATGTCAGACTGAGTTATAATTACAAAATTAATTCATAAGAATTCTATGAATCAATATGAAAACTGATTGGATATCCAAGTAACATTCACGTCAACTACCAAAGACCATTAATATGAGCTTCTTTAAGCACAACTAAAGTTTCGACACTGCTTGCCGATAGTAAAGATCGATCGGAGGAGGCTATCTTTCCGGCGATAGAAGCGATAGCGCTGAAGCTCATACTTCACTTTGTCCGATATACATGTATTCCTGTGAATAGACTCATTATCTGATGTAGGCCTACTATTTCTCATCGAGGCGAAGGGGTCAATTTCGGTAGTGCTATTTTCAACGGTAATCCTTGGCCGTTTCTCTACTCTTTCTTCCTCTTGTCTTTGATTTTGTGAATCATTGATTGTGAAAACGTCTGCTGCTAGCACTTGAAGATTTGCCATTGAGTCCTTCAACAAGGTATCGCGATCTTTGAGTTCAGGAATAAAAGTCAATTGCCTGAAGCCTGGGTCAAAAACAGTTGCAAGAACATGTGTTGCCTTAATATTCGTCCAGTATTTGGAATCAAAAGATTTCTTAATGTTCTTCTTCAGATTCGATATAACAATTGAATGGGTGATAACAGCTGAACAAATTTTATCTCTAACTAGATAGTATGAAGGTAGTACATTCTGCAAAGTCGGCGTATTACTGGATTCTAGAAAATCAAACACAGAATTATATTGAGAGAAATGATCAGCGATAGCTGTACACAAATCACATGAAATATTGCTCAGTCGATGAATTTGGCCAACAGAAGATAAAGATTCCTGAAGACAGGCATATGAGCGCGCAAGTGCAATATGAACTGAGTAGTATGATCGCCATGGCCTCGTACCACTGTAACGCTTGATTTTGATTGGGAATGACTCTTGAGAAATTCCTGAACGATGTATGTATGAAATAAGGTCGAGAACAGCTGAGTTAAAACAGCGAAAAGATTCGCACTCTGCTTCTGTCGAAGAAAATCCATCATGAAGCACAGTATTCAAACGATGAGCAAAACATACAAGTCTCGGCTCATCGTGCAACGCTGCTACAATGTTTGTACCACAATCTGTAGTAATGAAAGTTTTTCCTTTTAGTAATCCAAATTCATCAAAAATATCATGTAACTCTTTGGCGATGTTTTCCCCGGTCTTTCGTTCATCCGGAAAAACTTTACATCTCAACATAGTATGTTTCAGGTTCCAACTATCACTTATCCAGAAGGCAGTTAGATCGAGATAGTGTCGTCGGTTAACATCGTCTGTCCACAGATCAGTAGTACATGCTATTTCACCGCGTGCGATTGGTTCATGTAATACAGCTTTTATATTTGATATGAAAGACTGAAATGAGTCGGTGCACACCTTGATTGTATTTCTTCCATACCATGCATGCGATGCATTCGGTGGCCAGCTGTTTGAGACCTGGAGCCTGTTTCACTTATGAAAAACTTATGATAAGTTATAAGTATTTAGTCTAAAAACTTATGTTCCGTTTCACTTATAACAAATACTTATGATAAGAAACTTATGTTTTTCACTTATGGCTTATCATAAGTTTCTAAGCTATTTTACTTATAACTTATGTACTTGTCTCACTTCGTGAATTATAAGTGGCTTATGATAAGTTACTTATAAAAACATAAGTCTACTTTTACACGACTTATGTTATTCAAAATGAGATTGATGAACTATCATTTCGGTATTCTACAATGTGACTTAGCCTCTATGGGTTGTTCAATGCTAGGTGTACATTTAACGAATTATACCGGCACTATATCTATCTAAACAGATTGATCAGTGATCAATAATTGATTGATTAATTTAAAAAGTGACTTTCTGTAGAATTTAGAGAATTTGACACAATTTTTGTAATGTAGTCATCAAAATAAGTAAGCCAACAGTTGTATCACGTTGTATAATAACTAATCTACATTAATTGATGAAGTAGGAGTGATTGATCAGTAATCAATAACTGATCATAAATCGAATTATGTGATTTTCATGGAATGTACTTTAGTCTAACAAACAATTCTGTTATATATTGATACCCATTGATTACTACGCAATATAATTCTGTGAGAGGTAATTGGTATCAAGTATTGATCAGTGATCGATAATTGATTGATTTTCTGTAGAATTAAGCATATGTGTCACATATATTTTAAGAAAATGAAATTATAAACTTAAGTAAGACGATAATTGTGACACGGTGTATGATCATATGCATTTGTTGAGGTATAGAGTGATTAATCAATGACCAATAACTGATCAGAAATCAAATTAGTATGTGATTTTCATGAATGTACTTTAGTTAAACAAATAATTTTAATAAATAATGATACTCTTTGAATACTTAAGATATTCCTAGAAACACAGATTGAGAGGTGAAGGGATACCAGGTATTGATCAGTGATCGATAATTGATTTAAATTTAGAAAGTAAATTTTGAATAATTTTTATGAATTTGACACTCTTTTTCAGATGTAATACAATTATTAACATGTGTACGTTGCTAATTGTGAGACGTTGTGTTAATCAACAACTTCAGATACAGCATCTTGTTGATAAATACTTCATGATAAGCTATAAGAAAACACATGTAATGGAAACTGCAAGAATAGTATATTCTAGAGATACAACTCATTGATCAATCGATCAGCAGTTATCGATCACTAATCAATCAATAAATGAATCTGCATATATTCACAATTGCAGATAATATAGATATATGTGCATCATGACGATTGAAATAAGTTTTCATGTAAATAATAACACAAGATTGTCGAAGTTGTATCAAAAATCACTTTTTAACTATCTGATCAGCAGTTATCGATCAGTAATCAATCAATAAATGAATCTTTACGCAATCACTATACATTTCACATGTATAATCATGTAAAGCATCAATAGGATAGGACATACAGGCATTAACTAGTGTATACCTTCATTCAATGCTTATGTATAGTATAGGTTTTGTTCCTTACTAGAATACTTATACTTATCATAAGTTTATAAGTTCATAAGTAAATACTTAAAAACTTATGCTTATGAGTGAAACCCACTATAAGCATAAGTTATAAGTATAAGTATATAAGTATAAATATTCACTTATGATAAGTTTTTCATAAGTCAAACAGGCTCCTGGGTTTTCTACTGATCGATAACTGCTAGAGGAACTGACAACAAACATAGCTTCAGCTCTCTTAAGACGCTCTTGAACATCTGATTCCACGCTTATTGAAAATATACCGCATCATACTACTTTGAGTTGGAGGCACTTTATTAGTCAATCCACTGGATGATGACGTAGAATTTAGAGTTGATGACCTCTTTGGGCAGTTCGATACGTGTCTTGTAAGTGTGCTCAGACCAAAGTTCTTTCGACGACCTTCACAGTCAGCCTTGCTATGAGTTCTGAAGCCACGATAACAGTGGTTACACGCGCACCATCCCAAAATATGTTCTGATTCATCTGTAGAAGTAGTTGTGCATATCAATGACATACTCCTCCAGACTTCATGTGTGCTGCTGTGTTTCTTGAGAATCAGTTCCTTTTTCTTCAGCATTGACGTTATCATTTCTGATGACAGCTTATCTGGGTCCATGTTGGCCATCGCCGTTGTCATGAGTGGAACTCGTTTGTCCTAACTAAACACAACTTCATCTAACATTGATAATGAATGTTTTGTTGCTTAGCAGAGTATTAACCGGGATATCACGTGATGAGATATCTTTATACCAAAGCGAAGATAGAGCACAGAGGTAACTCGGAATGACGTCACTTGATTAGATGAATTGCCCAATCATGTTGAGCTGACGAGATGTGAATGTCAAATGTGATATCAATAGTCTGCTGTAGTCGGATTTCCACATTCACAGCAGCAGCCGTCTTGACTGATGGGATAACAGAACAAGAGATTTCTCATACATTATTGTTTATCCGATCTCTGAATGATAACAAACACAACCTACAGGCCCCCTACCACCAATCATAACCATCGGAGTTATTAGTTGATGTCACAAGCATAACTAAATCGACTGACCACATCGATTTTAAATTATCGGTCTATTTTCGATTTGTCATGTAGCATAGTAGACCGATGTAGAAAATAAAAATACTCATAGAGCCTTCTAACCACAACTCAATTTTCATGACCAGATCATGCGGAGGGATAATCATACATGTAAACTACCTTTGAACAAATATTCGCTTACTTTTAAAATTGTTCAATCATTTTTCAAGAATCTGAAAATTTGTTGGATAATCCTCGACCGGTTTTTCAACCGGTGCCGGTCGGCCGGTTGGCAAAACCTCAACCCAACCCAACCGGTAACCGGCGCCGGTCAACCGGCAACCGGTTACAACCCTGGTGTGCCTGAAGTTTGGTGGCGATTGATACATTTTTGCAGATGCTAGACAAATTTGAAAACCTGGGGGAGAGATAACCCATAAGTACCAAAAGTGCTTCCAAGTTTAGATCCACAATGTATGCCCAACGATTTAGATGTCAATATCAATGCTACATGTACTGCATATAGAGTAGCAGTCATAAGAAAGAATAGAAATGAAAGAAGGAAGAAATCTGTCACTGAAGAAATATATTACTGTTAAATTCCTTTTGAGCACAAAGATTATCCTTGAGAATCTTTGATTATAAAGGCCTCTAGAATGAACAGAATATCAAACCTCGTGCACTTGTGCACAATAACAAACTTCTTTCGTCAGTCGAAATATTAAATTTTTAATAATTTTTATTCAATTTCGAATGACACTGCTTGATGGAATATTTGTTGATCTTGGAGGACACTTGAGGCTTGTCAAGCCGTTTGGGGTCGTGTTCTGACGCTCTCTATCAGAAACCTCCGATCGAATTTTCGAGGCTACTATATTTAGAAGAAGCAATCCAGATCTTTGTTATCAAAAAGATTTTATTGCTGGCACTTGTCTTTCGTGGTACATTTCTTACTAATGTGTACAATTTATGTCCCCATATGCTCACGCATAAGTTCGATCAAATTTGATGTATATTTAAGTCTTTCCTGTCCAAAGTCAGCACCCCCTTTGATTGGAAGAAAAGTTTTGTTTCGTGGTACCCCATCATCAAAAGGAGATTCCCTATTTATGCACGATTTTTTATCACTATTGTCTATTATACACTGACGTCTGGAAATCTCCATCGAGTTCTACTCGTTGCGGATTCGTATATTATTCTCTTCTCAGTCTGGCCTGAGGCTGTGATATCACAATACAAGAACTTTTTCGTTTTAAAACTCTCCTGCGACCTCACAACGGTGGATGATACTCGTAGATGGGACACGAATCCCACTGGCCTACAGGTGGAGGCTGCAACCAGTGCAATGTATATTGTA
>CAJQUW010007745.1:0-148989 GCA_907163375.1 Prostheceraeus crozeri
GGATCGCAGCAGCTGGATGTTTGGAAACACAGCAGGGCCGTCGAATTTTATGATAGCTTTCATACACGGTGGTCGGCCGGGGTCAGGTTCCGGTTGTAGGTCATCACGTGCAGAATTCGGCTTCTTATTGAGCAGTCAGGAAGGTAAACAATCACTTTTCAAGTCTGCTGTGCACTTCTACTGTGCACCGGGATGTGCCTAGCATTTAGAAGTGAGGAACTAATTGAAGGTCTTCGTTGACCGAATTCCACACTCGGAACACAAAGATATACGGCCCACATAAGTCTCCGATAATATGAGCATTCCTTCTATGGCTGAGAAAAACTGGCTGAGGGGCAATATTTCGCCCATATTCTTGCCCGCATTGTGGAAAAGGGCAAATTCAATGCATTCTCCAGAGACAGTATCTCCTAAAATCGCCAGCCAACTTCCGGTATCTATGATTTCAATAGCGGAAAGGCTCTTCGAAGAAATTCTCCTGAAACGATTTGGACGCCACTTCGCGGATTACTGTGATGAATGGCATTCTACCTTTGTAGGAGAAGGCTTTTGTTGATTGGCAGAAGTCTTTGGCGTTCACACAGTATTCTTATACATAAGATGATCAATGACGAATTCGACACAGTTTCTTCTGTGAAAGAAGATGGGAAAGACATCATGCCCGTGATTAGTGGCATATCACAGGGTTCTTCGCTTGATCCCCTCGTTTTTGGATTCTCCATTCCAGCCTTCAATTTTGCAGACGGTGTCCGGATGATGCCTAAGAAGGCTGAATCACAGAGTGTTAGTGGCTATCGAGAGGCGTCGAGACGGGAATTTTTTATCTCGAAGTTGCGGCATTATGACTTTTCCAAGTTTGATATATGTTGAATCCTTTGAAGAGAATTTTCAAGTTTAATGGGGCAGAACTCAACACCGATTTAGATTGCAGTTTTAGCCGGGGAAATATTGAAGAGTTTTCCTCACGCTCCTCTTCCACTTCCACATCTTCCTGACCCTCCTCCTTTTCCTCCACCTCCACATCTTCCTGACCCTCCTTCACCTCCTTATCTTGACAATAATGAGGAATAGCAACATGTCACGGACTACAATTCGCCCCAACGGTCATCATGAAACAAGTGCGATAAAGTAATTAACTTGGGTAGTGCAGAAATTAATAGAAACAGCGAATATAAAAAAACCGGATCACCATACTTGAACACTGACCGAATGAACCCATTCAATCGCTATCTTAAATATTTTATTCAAGCTGAATTCACGGTCATTCTTGTACAATGAATGAAGGATTACAGAAGAATTGGCGCACTATATTGTCGATTAATTCTTGCATCAGTTTCGACTAACCTGGGCCAGGAAATTGCACATGAGGGCGGCTCGAGTTCATGAATGCTGCTTGATTTTAAAAGCTGTTAGGAACCCGAGCAAGTCATCTGAAGAGGCTATAAATTAAAAGAGTAATTTCTGCTCAGCAAAATCGAACCGATTTGACCTTTCTCGAGCCGTAATTTCAAATCGAATGGAACCTCGAAGCTTCACAGGTGTCTAGTTTTAAATTGCCTCAAATCTTTCTGATGAAAATACGAACGTGTCACCGTGCAGAGGTGCAGTATAAGTAGTTTGCTCGAGAATGCAGCACCAATCCGCTTCAATATCAGCTCAGCTTCATCGTGTTGAATGGACATAGTCAGAAATAGGGCTCATACAACAATCGGGGGGCGGGGGTGGTTCAAATTGCCAATCTTAGCATTTACTTCCCCTAGAATATAATTGCCTGATGTCATCCGCCACAGTGCTCAGATCGTACACTGTAAACTGTAGGGCACGAAATTTTGCTTGAATTAGGCACGAAATTTAGGCATCAATTCTAACAAACACAAGGCACGAGTAGGCACTAAGTTCATAGTGCCGAGTTCGTTTTCGTTGAATTGTCCTTCGATTTCATTGGATAAACAAACATTTGGTTTGGTGCCTATTAGTGCCTAGTGGCGCTTCGAGGCACCAGAAAGGCAATAACTAGGCGCTAACTGGCACGAAATTTCGGCTCCGTGCCTAAGTTAGTGCCCTACAGTTTACAGTGTAGTATTATTTGGCATTCTCATCCTCTTTCCAATATTTAGCATGAAAAGAATCTCTTCTCCAAATTTCTTCGAATGCTCAGAAAAGCTGAGACAAAGTTCATTTCTCGTCACCATATAACGCGCTCTTATCCAAGGTTTATATTGAATTTTGTTTTTTTACTTTTTCACATTTGTCATTGACTGATTTGTGTAACTGATTTCTTTCCATTTCAGCATCACGATTTCCAGTTTTGTGCTCGTTAAAGATACATCATTAATACTTTCATTTGCGTGTTGTTTAATGAGAGAAAGATTAAAACTTCCTCATTGAACACTTTTAAGTTTCTGTTTCTCAAATGCATCATGCTGAGACAGTGATTTGCAAGAACGATGACCATGGGTAACAGGCCTATATATTTTTAGTAATCGTCTGATGCTCACATCTGAGACCCTTAATAACAGGATGAAACAGATTCCTTTGCAGATTCATCAAATCTCACTTCACAGACATTCTTTGCAGATGGATTCAAGGTATGTGATTTGAAGGATCGAGTGAATGTTGCAAGTGGTGTTCATAGAATTCTTCCAATCCATAGAAATTGAAGAATGCACGTTTTTCCCTTCAAAAGACATTTTGCAGATGCAGGATTCCGAGCATGGAGAACGCAATGAAGTCCGCTGAGACTGGAGTCGCTCTATACTAATACATGCACGTTGATGACTTATCGGAGTTGTTACACGGGATTGTCCACTGTGGACTCCGGAGCACATGATGCAAGCGATAGAAGATGAGGAAGAAGCAAGTTTATCTTTTTCTAGTTAATTATTGGAAGATACATTTAGAAAATCAAAGACATATTCCCATAAAATCAGATGCAATTTCAATTACTATTAATGCAATACTGCAGATCAATTACACTATCAAGTTATTAATAACTTTAGGTCAAGATGTCTTCATTTTACCTTGAATATATTTGGAATTTTGACTTTTGAAAGGGAATACTCAATTCTTTTGAAAAATAACCATATTTAAAACTTCACTGTCTTATCTTAGGACAAACACAAAGACACTGAGCGTGTAACTTGAAACTCTCATAAAGCACTCTCGGGTTTTAGACAGCGTCTCACAAGAACCCTTTCACCCCTTTTTTTGTAGAAGAGTCCATTCTTTCACATAAAACCATTATAAATTTCCCTCTGATGCAGAATCAACAATCCTTATAAGAACCCTTATTTTTAACACACTATCTTCACTGAAATTGTCATAAATTAGAACAGATATTGAATTACTGCTTCAACCCAGTATTAAGTTAGTACAATGACATACAAAGCAGTTTTCTTTAATATTACATCTTGCAGTATATGTAGAAATCTTATTCTAATGTAGCTATGGGTTGTAAAATGATATTATTTCCTTTCCATTCGAGATATCTCCGAAGGAATCTCCGAAGAAATAGTTGAGCATGAGCGTCTTGACCGAGTGCGGTTGCGAGACGAAGATGTGTTCTCATTAAGGAGGTGGACAAGTGAGAGAAACACTCTGTGAGTAGACATCGAACACAGTCATTGGACACATAAAGCGACTTTCATTCTGCAGGTTTGGCATATAAAGAGTGAAGTCAAATTAACAGTGTTAGGTACTATACAGTAAATAATTCGTATCATTCATATTTAGCCAATTTCCACTGCACAGTAGCTGAAAGTTAATTCATTTTAGTGTAGCTCGACTTTGTATAAGCACTGTCCTTGGAAACTACCGCATCAAAACGGGAATTTAATTATGTTCCAGCTACACCTCATTTTCATTGTCACATTGCGTCACTCCTTACTTTATTAATGTCATAATAAGTTCATTTCACTTTTTATCATTCGATTAGCAATTAGGCCTGTATTTTACAATTTACGCTTTATCAATATCATATTTTAATCAAGAATATGTTCCAAGTATAGACATAACAGATACACAATTGTCACAATTGTTTGTCCCCCTCAGATTCTATCAACAACGATCAATTTTGCAGCTTAATGGAAATGTTATTTTGTAGAGATGGTAACTGAAGCTGTTGAGACATACACTATGCCTCACTTTATCAAGATTGCTGCTGCGAACTATGTTATTTAATTATTATTTGTACTTCCAAATCATGATTTTCTGCTCCAGTCACAATCATTAGCACACTTACTTTATTTCTTAAAAACGTAGAACATTCTAACATTCTATACATTGTAAGTGCTTGATTTTGGAGCTGAGATTTTCCGTTGCAGAGGCCTTTTGATAGACTGTTCTCTCTACGTCTATGAGACCTCTGTACAAATCTACATCTTATGAAACATAAGCTACTATCAAAATACACTCTGTATTCTTGCTCAACACTCAACACAGAAGAATGACAGTGGGATTATTGAAGCTCGTCCACATGAAGAAACGAGTTTGCTTAATTTAGTTCAATGTATAAACCAGTGTTAGTTATACATTTATTTACATTTTGTGGATTTAGCGAAATCACATTCTCTGACCTAAAAAGAGCATTCATGTGATGGCAATTTCGGAGGTGTCTAACAGCTTCTATTACATGGAATAAAGGGCCAGAATGTTGCTGAAGTCTACATCTGCTCTATAGGCACAAGAAGATAGATCGCAGAGCAATCGTGAACAAAGACAATATCGCATGGTTTTCGCAATAAAAACATACCACATGTCTCTATCAGAGAATAGATGTCATGTTTTGTAAGATAGGATTTCTAATCTGCAAACTCGCATGCATAATAATGCTCAGACCACAACCTGATGTCGATTCTTTTGTGAAGAAATAGACTGATTTTTCGGAATTTCAGTTTTTGCCGGTTTTCACCGGGTTTTTACCACTTGGTGGCAAAAACCAGTTTTAGCCGGCAAAGAGCCAACCCTGATCTAAATGGAACAATGAACCTTTGCCATCCTTTCGCAAATATAAATGCATTTTACTTCTGAAAACTTACTTGAAGAAGCTGTGCATCCATTGAATTCAAAATGTCAACACTGTAAATTGTTCTCAATTTATTTCACCGCCGATAATTTCTCACATATCAATATGCTAATGAACTCATCCCATAAATCGATTGTCAACAGTTTGTTTGAGTTCTTTTCATTGAAGGTAAACGTGTGGTCATTGAAGCGAATCTAGACATTGAAATCCGACGCGATGTTTTCAGTAAATAAATCAGTATTAGCATAATCATCCATTTAACGCAAGATCCTGGAGTGCCAATTCAATGGTGTTATCACAATCAACTGGAAAATGAAGCTAGAAGTAGACAATGTTGGCGAAAACAGGAACTAGCAACAAACCATGAATAAAATAAACAATTTCAATAGACAGTTGAAAACATGATTGAAGAGAAATTGATAAAGAAGAAATTATTTGTCTATTTCAGTGCATCGTTTCATGATATTTTCGCACTTTTATTAATTTCTTGTGCAAATGAATGATTTTTATTGATTTGAAATTTGTACTTCCCATCTTAACCGCATCAGGAGGGCACTTTATACCCCCTATCAACTTCTTCTTATATATCCTAAAATAAGTCAGATAATAATATCAATTTTTGTGATTCTTAGTTTGCATGCATGTTGAAGTTTCAGTAGATATTTCGGCAATACTGACTTACTGCAAGGTCAGTTTTAAAAGTACTTTTAGAAAATTGATGATTTTCATTTCGAGTAGCACTGATTATTTACATTATGTTTCTGTATCATATTTGCATAGTATTTATGCATGCGCAATTTTAAGATTGACAACATACACATTCATCTTATTTCCCAAAATGAGTACATGTATATTGTACATGTGTAGTTGTACATGTAATGTATACACGTAAATGTGAGAATGTGAAGTCTCGATGTGAAGTTTTAGATATGAAGCCCGCGGAATAATGCAAAATATATGTCACCATTGGAAAGATTGCATTCGGAGTGTATCATAACCTTTTCTTTATTCTGAATAAGTCATTAGAACCAGACATTTGTAAAGATTTTGGTACTTGTAAGTTTTATCCCTCCCCCACTCCTTCAAAATTCTATAAATCATGTTATACTGAACTGAGGAGTGTCTAGCTATGGATATTTTCTCTCTACAAACCAAATTTCATTCAAATCGGATAAATAGTTGCTGCGCTACAGTCGATAACGTAGAGTATGCCAATCCTCTAAAATGACTGTTCATGGTTGACCTTGATCGTCGGCGCATATACGCACATATATGTGACTCATTGCCTAGAGGCAACACACGCGATCGCTGCACCTGTCTCATTGTCACTTCGATCAAGGATGAATCAGGATGAATGTGCGAGTTTATGTGGCGCACACGCATTCACGGCACTGACCCGTTTGACGAAATTCTGCTGCACATTGTTGATTACTGGGCTCCTCAGTGAGAAATCAGACAATATAGCTATTGGAAGAAACGTGTAGTTCTTTCTTAAATTACGTTATCGACTGTAGCGCAGCAACTATTTATCCGATTTGAATGAAATTTGGTTTGTAGAGAGAAAATATCCATATCTAGACACTCCTCAAGTTTCATAACGATCAGTTCAGTATAACATGATTTATCGAATTTTGAAGGAGTGGAGGATAAAACCTACAAGTACCAAGATTTTTCGTTCAAATTTCAAATTTCTATGTATAGTACTACTGAAATTAATGTAGAATGTTATACTTATAAGACCATACAGATATGCTTGAGTAAAAGTTTGAAGAAATACTTAAATTGTAATGAACAATTTTTGAAGAATCAAAAAATGTACATAGATTCATGAAAAATGATGAAGTCTGAAAAGGCAAATTTAAATTTAACTTTTTGGAGTGAAGGTCTTCGAATCATGCAAAATAGTCACTACCATTCGAAAAAGGAGACTCGAAATATATTTTTCAACCCTGTTTTCAAAACGTTTTATCCATCGGAACATGGAAAATTTGAGGGGGGCACTTTCCGGTCCTACGACAAAAATATTCCTGATTTAAAGTGAACTTTTCTTCATCATACGAGTTTGTACAAATTTGAACATATCAATCATTGTAACTGAGTCTGTGTGTATGTTGTCATTTTTAATCTTAATCAATAAACGCCTAATTATTATTATTATTATTATTAATGCAATTCCATGTTTTTGAAACTTTGTTTTTATTCAACTTTGCCCCTCTTTTGTGTAATCAAAAAATCTACAGTTTGTTGTTACCTTGTCAATTGGTGATTGCCTTGTTTATCCTCTGAATTAGATTAATTTCTCAAGTAAATATTTATTGCTGCGTTTGCACTTTCGAATCGTCACTTCAATTGATTACCGTGTTGTTCATTTCATTATTGAACTTGAAAGAACCCTGTGGGAACGCATCTTGCTAATATCAACAGATTATCTGGCGAGGTAGCGATTTTGTGGATAATTTTTTTAAAGGTTCATTTTCGTGTAGAAACTATCTCCGCATGTGAAAATGGTCATCATCTATCCAAAAACATGTGTAAAATTAAAAAACGACAGTTGGCGAAAAAGTTGCTGTAATTAGTTGGTAGATATTTGTTTACTAATGCGAGCTGATTTTTCGCCAACCGGCGAAATCGTGGACATTTTAGCAAATAATTAGTGGTAAGTAGTAATGTTCGTATATTACCTTTACATGAAAATATATTGTATACTTGGTCTGATCTGATAAAAAGGGATCTTTTTTAATTCTCGAAGGCTTAAACTAAAAAAGTATTTATCTTCCATAAGTGTTGCAGTAAATACTATTATATTATTCAAATATTTGTCATTGTTGTAAATTATTGAATGTCAAGAGATGTCATGAAAATTGATATAAGCGGATTCTCTATATTCTTATCATTATCAAAGAATGATAGTCTGCACTTACTTCCTAGATAGATTAGCCATTTGTTGGAGAGGAGATGAGGGAGAAAATAGAGACTCGGCTGTAGAGGCGGATTACAAAAGAAAATAAGAGAAAGTCAAAAAATTGCGTCTTTAGACATAATTGCAGAAATGCAGGTTGTAACGAATGTAGTTTGTGTTGTCAACAAATTTAACATAATGTAAAAATGTTAAACGGATTTTTCGACGCCAGAATCACTTCTAAAGACTAATTTTATTCTCCGGATTGCAAAATATGATAAAATTGTTGGAAATTTGTAATTTGCAATCCCAGTATGCATTAATGCAAACGCTGCATAGAATTATCAGACTTCTTTATTTCCTTCTCATCCTCTCTCTCTTTCTCGAAAAAAAATTCGAGGACCGAGGAGGAGGAAGTCTTATCTTTTTGATCGGGGCTACAGTGCACGAAGCACAGGGGAACAAGCTTCCTCTTCTCTTCTCCTCAATTCGTTATGGTATATCCACTTATGACAGTGACATGCGACCAATGTTTAAGTCAAATAAATTTCTATTATACAAATGTTATCACAGTGTTGCTGTGACAATACAAGACATCCTCTGCTAATTGACCTCAGTCAGTCAACCTAACGAAGAGCGTGTCATTGGACATGGATGTTCTAAAATCAAACCAAAGGAAAACACCAACTTTTCTGCAATCATTATTTGAGAACAGAGTTTTACCATTTGAAAAATGAGCCTTTGCAAGTACACTTAGTTTTGTATTTTTCTACTGCCTTATGTACTTCTTATGAACTGCTCTTATGTACTCATGACTTATGCTATATTTCCATTTGTGTATAATCATGATATTTATTTGTTGTGTAAATGCAGTATCTACGATATCAAACTCATAGTTCACTCATAGCTTTCACAGCTGTGACGTCATCATGAATCTTTGACATGAATTTGCAGGCAAACTAACGAGCAGATTATTGTGACAGTGATGGGAAATAGTCGTAGTGATTGAAAGAATACTTCAATATTTAGGAATAAAATTCGTTTCTGAAATTGACCGAACTACGCCCAGCGTGAAGAGAAGTCTTTCCATATACAGGCCGTTTCAAAAGTAATTGCACAAAAAGCTAGGCCATTTTCAAATGAAATTTTCGTGTTGAAGTCCTGGACCAATTTTGATAAACGATATACCATATGAAACCTTATGTTCCATAGATTGTTTTGACATATATTTCGCTTTCATGTGTGGTCAGTAGGCCTTAAGAAAAAAATTGAGCGTTTTCTTTGATGCAGAGTTTCAACATTAAGACGACAGAATTTTTTTATGAAAGTTGGCAGACAGCATGAACTATCAATCAGCTTCATCATGATACACGGTTTTTAGGATTGGCTGTATGTACAAAAAGATACAATGCAAATAAGTTTTACCAAAAAAATGTTGCTAAAAAAATCTCTCAAGATTTTCTCATTGATGAAGATGTTCAATTTCAATAACCTTTGTATCATGTGAAAGGTTATTTCAAGCACTTAAATTTGGCAACGCGTTTCGCTTATGTCTGGTCAGCTGTGGCCAGCAGACTTAAAAGTATGAATGTTTGGTCAATTCGTTCACCGACACCTACAGACAAAATATGCAATACAGAAAATTGAGATTATCACCATTGAATCAGGCTCGTGTTAAGCTTTCAGATGATATATTGTTTTTCGAATTCGGACATCAATTTGTGCAATTTCATTCAATTTACACTTCTACCTAATTTTACGCCACTTTCGCGTTAACAATGTTCAACAACGGTCAACTGCACACAACTTAACAACTTCTGTAATTTGAATTTGAGCTTAAAATAATGCTGGCGTTATCAGCTCCAAGAATATGTAAGTTTTATCAAAATCGGCCCATCCGTTCACTGACAAACTTCAAATTTGTATTATTCCCATAGTCAGCCATTGCGTGAGTCATCACTTCCCTCACTTGAGGTCAGAAGAAATTCGAATCTCGGATCAGACTAGGGCTTGTCTCGTCTGTGCACCTGTTCACAGCAAACAATAGCATTTCCTTCACGCCGTAGGAATGCTAAAAGTAACTTGCGTTGCGTCCGATTAATGGAGCAGCTCATCAATGATGAAAAGGAGAATGAGTGACACATGGGCCAACATGATATTGATATCTCAAATAGCATCGTGAAAGTGACAAAGCAGACAATCACTAATTATTTCATTTCATTAGGCAAACCACACCAACTATATTGCCTGAACCAAGTGTCTCAGCTTACCAAGTAAATAAGTTTATTGATCGATTATCAGCGTGCGATTAAATTTGACGAGAATATACAAAAGATATAAGAATTTTTTGTGCTGTGCAACGACTTTTGAAACGGTCTGTATATAAATTACAGCGAATTTTGAAAATTTAGAGATGACTTATACAAGCCTTAAGTCATAGAAAATAAGAAGATCAGAATATCTACATGTATAAGCAGTTTGATCAATTTAAAGTGCTTCAACTGGAGGTTTATTTATAATTGGAGGGAAAACATACAAACAAGCTGATGACGTAAAAACGAGAAACCCAACAACATCATCTACCAAGTGATAGACGCGATGTCTGAACGGAGACCCTATTCAAATTTGGATTTCTGTCACAGATGACATTTGACGACATTTCCTGATCTTTGATAATGTTGACTCTACCATTTTTCGAATATGCTCATGTCATCAAAATACTAATACGCAAGGGAACTTGTCCTGTCAGATTCTATCGTCGAAGAGATAAACAATTACTCTTTCTGCACACTTTGATATCAAATAAATGACTGTAATAGTGGTCTCTATTCCTCATCCACAGGCACTCTGATGTGTTTGTGTTAGATTAAATGACACAATGACATTATACACAAGTGCACCTGATTTGCTGAAGGCGATGCACGAACTATGTATCAGTGATACATAATGTCAGTTATCGTCGCCAATATAGCAATGTTAATGCGATGTCTATGCGACATTGATAATGTATAGAACGAGCGAAGAGAGTTCTACATTTTCAATGAGTATAAAGTATACCAGATTATTGCATAGTTGTAGAATCGTATTTAAGAATCCCTTCTATATCTTATAAAATTTGTTCCCAAGAAAAATCTTGATAGAGAGGGATTTTATCGCGGATATCTATGGTCCTAATAATCTGGCATACTTTATAACGGATAGAGAATAGCTATACGATTCTCTGACATAGCTCGTGATATTATTTGATATATACCTCGGGCTAAAGCCCTCGGGATTCATCAAGTAATTTCCCTCTCTGTATCCCAGAGAATTGCATAGCCATCCTCTATCCATTACATAGACGAGTATTAACATTACTATTTTTGAATACATAGATATCGCGATCAACCATACAAATTACATTCAAAGCAGGTCATATCAATGAATCAGGCCATAGATTTTCGGAGATAAGTAACAAAGATATCCATGAAATGAACATCTTTGGCATAGAAGTGTAACTCATCACCGACATTTAGTTGAAAGTGATGGTAAAAAAGTATTATCGAACGCTTGTCTATGTTGATCATAGTAATGAAAAAGTGTCATTTTTTGTGATATAGAACGATGAAACACATTGAATGATATCTTCTGAAGTAATATGGAAAGGTAATATTCTAGAACACTATAGATCATGCACATCTACATAGGTGCGATGCTATATTTTGATGTCTATCTTTAGATCCATTTCTGCGTTACTGAAATTAACATAGACATAACAGAGAGACCACAATGATATCTGGTAGTCCATGTGAGATCGGCAGGCAAAAATAAATGTTGATATCTAAATCTGCTAGATGACCATAGCGCGTTCGATAATAGTTATACAGCTACTCCATACAAAGACATAGCACTCGGCTTCACATCGTGCCATATTTTGGAATGTCGTACGGATGTCGTAGCTGTATGTAATAGATAATGTATAGAGTTGAGGTCATTATTTTCTATAATTACCGAGAGTCGAAGGCTCGAGGTTATTATGACAAATAATCACCGAAGAAATCTATGCATTTTCTGTTATAATGCTTGACTTTTTTCATAGAAGTCTTCACCAGGTTAATAATTTCCAACCAGGAAAATAATTACCTCCTTCGTGGAACTTATTAACCTGTGGACATAGAAGGCCTTACAAAATCATGCATTATAACTATAATATTAAATATCTAATGTTAAACAGTTTCAATTCATTCACTGATAAAATCTATGTCACTGAATTGACATGGAAAATGATAAGTTTTTAATTGCATTGAGTATAGATACAGACATATTCAACAATATAATGTGATAGAGCTATACAAGACAATAGTCATTCCCGTCAGGATGGCCGGTCGTGGACGGTCGCAAGTCCAGGAAGAACGAAGAAAACAATGCAATAATGAGTGCTTTAGTGGTGAAGAGAGGAGAATGAAAACCTGGTATGAAAGCTGTAGCGTCGAAGAGGGCCCCATGACCAAGCTGTGAACACACAATATGATGAGTATTGAAGATAGGAAGACATTGTAAGAAATTTAGCACAGCATAGTAATTCATACTGCAAAGTAAGGAGCACAGAATTAAATATTTTGTTTATCTGCTTCGATTTGCTAGAAGTGTGATTAATACGAAACTGACGGAACATAGAGGAACCTATTAAGTGGGCAAGAAGGAATTCCTAATACCTTACAGAGATAGGAAAAAAAGTCGTGCGTCGCTTGCGGATTAATGTGAGTTCCAGCTAAGTGCTTCGATTGCCAAAATTCCTTCAGATTCGAAGAATTCAGATCATTGCCCACAAGTTTTCTCCATAATGTTGGCCCTTCCGATCATTATTAAAGAAAGTAGCAGGCGTACGAAAATTAGTTCACTTGATGATTTCACATCCTCTCCTCGGCATTGCTCACTGTATAGTGCATACATTGAATCGAAGCCAAGACAGGGATGTGTGTTTTGGTGTGTGCCAAGTGATATCACATCACGCACGCATCTCTCACTGGCTCTGGTGTCCCCTGGTGACAGCTTATTGTTTGCCATTTCCAATAGCAAGCCATACATGAATTATCCATTCGAGAAGGAGCAAGTTGATGTGCCATTTCGACATTAAGGTTGCATGCAATTCTTCCTTTCTAGGAAACCGAAGCGCGCGCAGATGAATCTAATTCTGTGGTAAGGAGATATGAGACAGAGACAGGCGGCGTGTGTGCAACATGCTTGCAAGTTCCCATGCCAGCCGGTGGGAGAACATTGTTGTTATGCTAAGATATTTGTGCATTATGACTAAAATAACTAAATATTGAGTTGTATCTTCAACAGAAAAATTGGAACAAACCTAAATAGCTGCCATTTCATCCAGCATCAGGAATCAGGCCTAGTTCACATCGACACAACTTCTTATTTAGAGAGACCAGGAAAATGTGGCAGAAGTGGCAACTATTCAGGTCTGTTCCCATGTTTCGACTGAGGATGCAACTCAATATTGCTTAACCTTTGCTTATAAAAAGCAGTATTTGTTAATTGTTACAGGCGCATTAACTTAGGCGATTTGCCAGTAGTGTGTCTAAAGTGATGTTTAATGAATACCCGCCGAAATCTCACTAACTTGCTGATTGCGTGTCTCATGCTTGTGCATACATAGAACATTCTTTGGAATTGAGAGAAACATCCACTTGTATGCAGTTCTCTTTTTGGACTTAAAACGTGTCTTTTTTTGTTTTCACTATTTGGAATACGAGTACTTTTCCCTTTCTGGGTTTATGCTGCTCTCCAGATTGCTTGCTCACTGATGTTCGGAGCGTCGGTGTGTAGATCTCATTAGATCCACTGCATTATTGCTTTCATGAATAGAGTCGGGTACATGGACTTCAATCAAGCTTTAATCTGCGGGGATGAACGTTATGAAGGAAAGCCATCTCTCACTTGATTATCATTCACTGCTTCTTAGGCATCAACTTAGCCTACAGCTCATGAATTCATAATACATGAATATTAAGGCATCTGAAACTAGAAAAATGCTTGCAATTGATTGGAAACAAATATATTTCCTTTTCACGGTCGAGAATAACAATATTCGAACATATTTGATGGAAATGCTTAACTGGCAAAATGCGCTTCCAATAATTAAGCTTATATCATTACATTATTCCTTCTGGTATCAATTGTGCAATTGGTGAAATTCAATGAGAAGGTGGTTCTTTGGCATCTTTCTGTGGTGATTCAAGTATCATTCGACGCGTTCTTGTCCCCTCTATCTTTTGATCAACTTGTTTGATTTCGAATTGCGGTCCTACGTCTACTATCATCGATATAATCTGTACATGTTCATTGGCAGTGAATATCTCTCACATTCGACGCTTCGGTCACTCATTCAGTGGATTTACCATCGTCGCTGTGTCTAAAAATAGCACGCTGTGTCTTCGTCGTTCTACGCATAGACACTGTCTATCCGCCGGAAGAATCTGCTGGTATTGTCAGCGGCATAGCAATCAACTGTTCAGAAGCTCGGCATCTAAGACCCTCCTACGCTGTGTGGTCAAAGAATATCGACTTTTGATCACGTGCCAATTTACGTCATCTCAGTTACAAGGACATGTCTGATACTGTTTCTTTCGATAAAGTACGCAAAATGTCTAGTGGACAACTCAGTAAACTTTCAAAAAAACAGCTGATGGATGCTTTGCGGGATGCCATTGGCTCGCATGGTGATGAGGGGCAAGCATCAGTCTCTTTAGCAGATCATGCAGAAGTTAATGACATTAGCAATCAGAATTTGAAACAGATGATTTTTATTGCAGTATATGAACTGAAGGAAGTCCTTCAGCTAGAACAAGACGCCAAGTTGAAGGAATTGAGCAAAAAAACTTCAAAATGTAGAAACACAAATCATTGATCTGCATAAAAAGATGTTTGACGTGAACGAAATTCATCATGAGTTCGAGCAACGTATGTACAAAAGAAACAATTTGATCCTCTACGGCGTAGAGGAGGAAACAAGCGGAACTGTAGACGATCGTACTGAAAAAGACAAACTTATTGTTGAAGAAATCCTTAAATATGTGGCAGATGACAGTGAAATCGATGTTGAATCATTCAAGAGATTGGGCATGCAGAAGCAAGACAAGAAACGACCCATTGGAGTTACTTTGGCAAACTACGATCAGAAAATGAACATATTGAAGAAAGCAAAATCACTACGAAATTCCATTGATTACAAACGCGTTTACGTTAATCATGACCTAACAAAGCTGCAGCAAGCTCAAGCAAAAGAACTCCGGGAAGAATTGAAGCGTAGAACGGAAAGTGGCGAATCAAATTTGGTCATTTATCGTGGCAAAGTCATTTCAAGAGATAGCGTAAAGAATGTGCCTCGTACTCAAAATTTTCGGTAAATGTTTTACAGGGATCAGCCTACCCCAAGTTATTCCTTGCAAACGCCAGATCGATTTTGCCTAAATTCGATGAATTATTGGTTGTTGTGTCGACTCTCCAATCTGATGTGGTGCTTATTACTCAATCTTGGTTGAACTCCTCTGTTGATTCGTCACTGTTGTCCATAAATGACTACATGTTGTTGCGGGATGATCGATTAAACCGAGTTGGAGGAGGAGTATGTGCTTGGATTCGAAGGATGCTATGTCCTTTATTGACATCTTTTGTCTCAGAAAAGCCCCCCTTCATTGAAGTGATTTCATTTAAGATTTCTCGAATTTATCTTTTTCTTGTCTATATACCGCCTAATCTATGTCGTTCAAGTCACTCCGAGATTTCGGATTTCTTTGACATTGAGCTAAACCACATTTTGAACACTGATGTGCATGCTAACTTCATTGTATGTGGTGATTTGAACAATTTTGATGTTAGATTCTTTCAAGAGAATTTTGACCTTCATAATTGTGTTCAATCAGCGACAAGACTGAATTCCACTTTGGATTTTATTTTACTGGATTCTGAACTTCGTGACTTTTACAACCATGCTGCCTGCATCGGTCCACCACTGGCTAATTCAGACCACAATTGCCTAATTTTGAATCCAACCAGTGACATTACAGTGAATCAAAAGCGCTTGGTTAAATTATGGGATTACCGAAAATCTAATCTCGAAGCTTTTGTCAAGAAGTTATCTGAGGCAAATTTTCAATCCATGTATGACGAAGAAAATGATATCGACAAAATGACGTCAATCTTTTATGATTGTTTTTCACCTGCAATAACTACAGTCCCGTGTGAGTATGTGATGTTAACTACTACTGACAAACCATGGATGTCACCTTTGTTGAAGAAACTAATAAATTCTCGCTGGGAGGCTTTCAGATGCAAAAACTGGCCCTTGTATCATCACTTTAAGGAAAAGGTCAAAACCGTAATTGTTAAGGCTAAACGCACATGGGCACTGAAAAACTCCTCAAGTCCCAAGGATTGTTGGTCTGTAGTCAATGAGATCCGCGGCAAAACGAGAATTTCAATTATTGACTCTTTGATAAGCCAAGTTGGTGGAGTTTATCGATTCCTTGATTCCGTTACAGAGGAGTTTGTTGGCAACTTTAATCCAGAGGACGATAGCCTTCAGACTCATACCTCGTCGCCATCCCAATGGAACATGAATTTTACAGATGTCGATGTGTACAGAGAGTTAATGGCCCTGAACGCCTCGAAAGCTGTCGGTCCTGATGATGTCCCTCCTCGTATTTTGAAACTTGGTGCCCCTTGGCTCTGTACTCCCCTGGCATTTCTGTTCAACCAGTCAATCCGCAAGGAGCTATTTCCAAAGAAATTCAAAATGGCGAATGTATGTCCACTACCTAAGACGTCACAGCCAGAGATTTCAGAATTCCGACCATTTCAATTTTATCGCACTTATCCAAAGTATTTGAGAGACCAGTTCTATCTCGTGTAAAGGATTGTTTGATAAATTTCTATGGAAATCAGCAATACGCGTTTAGACCGAACGGGTCTACAACAAGTGCGCTAGTCAAAATCGCTGATTTGGTGTCTATGTACATGGATGACTCTGACGTTGCAGGCGTGCGTGTAACCTGTATTGATCTGAGAAAAGCCTTTGATCAGCTGCCTCATAATCGTATGATAAATTATTTCCTCAACTCAAACATGGAACCTGGCTTTGTTTCCTGGCTATCATCTTACCTGAGTGACCGTCAAAATTGCGTAACAGTGAATGGTTGCTTTGGGCCAAGCTTCAACTCCATTTCTGGAATACCCCAAGGATCAGTTTTAGGTCCGTATCTGTTCGGAGCCTTCATCGGTATTGCATTGAAGCAATTGAGGGGTGTAGACATCGTGATGTATGCCGATGACGTTACAGTTATTGATGCCGTTCACTCAATTGGCAGTGTCGACTCCTCGGTTCCTCATGTTCTTCAGTGTGTGGCAAAAACAGGTTTGAAAGTCAATTCGATTAAGTCAAACCAGATGGTATTGAGGAAGCATGCAATCTGTCTCCCACCAATGGCACATGTCCATGATTTTCAGTTGGTGGCTTCCGTTCGTGTACTGGGTTTCATCTTCAATGATACTTTATCCTGGGATGAACAAGTATCTGGTATTTTGAAAAAGTCCTCTCAGCGCATGCATGTTATTCGCGTCTTGAAGAAAATAATGCCGGTGGATAAAGTTATTGAAATCTATCATGCTTTGATTACATCACTGTTCATGTACGCGTCCCCTGTGTATGGAAGGTTATCAGAGAAAAATATGTTGAAGTTAGAGAAATTTCAGAGGAAAGCGCACCGCACAATCTGGATCCCTTATGAAAGTATGGAAGCTCATTATTGTACTCCCTCAAATTTAATTTAAAAGAAACTAAACAAAAAAATACATGTACATACGTTCTCGAACAACAATGACATAATACTTAGTGTATTTTGTTGTAGTAGTATATGTCGTTTTGAAACTATTTTTTTTCATTTTTATGTATACTAACTCAAATCAAACTAAGTTTTTGTTTCTGAAGATCCTTCCTACCTATGAACCATTAATTTTTACATATTTCTTAGTGACAAAAATCGAAATTATGTTTTGAGTATGAAAAAATGATCTTTTTATTTTTCAAAGTGAATTTATTCTTCAGTCGTTTTAATCTATTTATGTTGTAGTAATTTTCTATTTAACACAAAAAAGTGTTCAATAATCAACAGTTTCTTCCAATCGCGATCTTTCTGCTAACCTGTACATTTGTGCCAGATTTGCGAAGAATATTCTGTTTAAAAATCATGGTTTTGTTGTGATTTTTTTTTCCGACATATTTTCTTTCAAGTCTTTCATTTTCTGCAGGAAACACCCTTGTGGTTACCTATAATCCAACATGAGTTCCTCTCAACACTTGGCAATTTTTGCAACCGATATTGAATGAAATGGCATAAACATAAAAATCTCAATCGGTTGATATTTGAATAACATCTTTGTGGGATTTTCTTTCATATCATGATGTGACGATAATTTTCCCACACTATTATTTAACGGTCAAAAGTTTTTGGATCGAATTTTTATTACTCTCGTTCTCGTTACAATTTCCATAACCTTGACCTCCTCAGTCGTGTGGATTTAACATCATACTTATCAACTCGCGTCTTGAATTTCGACTGCAGACCATCATTCCGTCATTGTCAACATCACTCTTGAGGCAAAGAACATCGTAAACCTATGTCATTGTTGACTGTCTTCTTGGGGGAGTGACGCCGAAATGACGTAGAAGCAAAAGATCTATTATAGGTTGAACTACAGTACAATTGAAAGCATTCAACTTTTGCCATAAAAGAATTGCGATTTATTTTGACCACCAACAATCTTCCACACTAATTGATGAAAAGTCCATCAGATCGACAGTTTTTATTTTTTTTTCTTTAGATCACTGTAAAGAAAGTAAAAATCTCTAGTTGGGGATCTTCTTTGCGACACCTATCATGCCAACATCTTCACGACACGATGTTATTATAACACCCTATAATTGAAAAAATTGAAAAGCATTCAACTTTCTTTTTGTAAAAGAAAACAATTTTGCTGACAGGGAAGCCTGTGATTGAAGATGAAGATCAAAGATTAAACACATTTTTCACTCAAAATCCCAAAAAATCTGGATAAGATAGTTTGACAAAACGATGTCGATATGTGGCTCAGATTGTGAATGCAATGGCTTCCCCCAACTGAGAAGCAAATTTGAAGATGCTGCCACGAAATTCCTCCTCAAGTGTGAAAGTGCCCATAACCATCCACTGCATGACATTGTGCCGGATCGGTTGAGATATAGCAATAAATTGCGAATGCCTCTTTGCAGAACTTCAAAGCGCTCAAGTTCTTTCCTGCCGTGGTCAACATCGCTATGCAACCGTCGCTCATGAGTTTTCCTATTATTTTTCTTTACTTACAACAAGTTACTCACACTTTACTTGATATGTATGAGATGTTATTGGTGTGATTGATGTGTAAATTGTCAAGTTTGATCTATATTGTCAAGTCTGATTTTTAATTATGAAAATAAACGCCTCTCTCTCTCTCTGTTTGTCAAATTTGCACCACGCATTAAGCAGACTAAGATCAAGAAATTAAAAATGCGTCATAAAAACTATTTATTGCATCTATGAAACAGATTCTTGATTTCAGATTGAGTGAATGGGTCAGACGAAATTGAGGAATATTTCATTATGTTCAATTATGTTTTAGCAGATTCCTTAAATATTCTACAAGAAGTTTAAATGAATGAATGTCTATGTTTCATGTAAATATAAATATTGTATTTTTTATATTAATATGAAATGACTTACAATACATGTACATTAATATGGAAATTAGCAATTAACGCATCCCTCACGTTGCTCTTGCTCTGACAAAGTTTGCTTCTTTGTAGATCTTCTCAGTGCCAGCGGACATATGTCTGATCATTCGATTGGTGCTACATCGTTCTGTGGAGACTGGCTTAGTTTTTGAGCATTTATGATTCAATTTATTGGCTTAATTGAAATCCGAAAGCCTGCATGTATAATTACAGAGGACGGGACTGTACATACATGCACATTGAATACATTGAATGTACTCGTACATACATTGAAATACTAATTCTTGGCCATGATCTGGTCGTAATGCGTGCCGATCGTCTATCAGCTACTGATGTAATCAATTTGGAAGTATAGCGCTATTATTCACCTTTGCGAATCATTTTCAGATAAGTAATGATTTGTGTGTCTTTTTTATCTTCTTGGTTACCACAATTGGAAATTCATGATACTTTACATCAATTCAATACTGAATGTCTTCTCCAGATACTCCGGCAATATTGTACAAATCTGCTGCAATTTTCATAGCGGAACCTCTGATTAAGATTTGAATTTGTCGTTGAGTAGTGGGATTGTTCCGTCAAGATGGAAGTGCTCCTATGGGATACCTGTTCCCAAATCGTCGAATACATAACTAGATAATTTTCGTCAAATCACTGTGGTTTCTGTGTCGTTGACCGTACTAGAACGCTTCACTTTACATAAAGAGATAAACTTTATATAAGAAATAAACTTCTTCATGGGTAAAGATGAGATCAATACGGATTCCGACCCGTGTCGTCTGCAGCATGTGACACGATTGCGCTTCATGATTACATACCAAATGTTTGGAGGACCAAGGTATCCAAATTACTCCCTACGATTCCTCTTAGATAAATTAAGATGCATTGCAATTTTTGGTAGACCAATTGAGTGCGATTTACCTTTATATTTTATTCAGTGGATCAAGACTTACTTAGTTGGAAGTTGGTAATGCGTGCGCATCGATATGGGGAATAGTGATTAGGTCAGTGTGAGGCCAGGTTTCCCCCAAGGCTCGGTTCTTGGTCCTTACCTTTTCGCCATTGTGACTGGCAGCCTTTATTCGTCATCTCAAGTGACCGGCATATCCGGCAAACTGTGTAAAAGTAGCAAATATATTGATGACTACATAACCTGCATTCCGATCTTAATTGGTTCAACAAATGTTCACATGGAAAAAGAGTCCATCGTTCACTAACTATTGGAATGGCCTGAAAGCGTTGACTTGCCTTTCAAATATGGATAAGTGCAAAATGCTGGCTGTTCAACGTCCTCCAAGTGTCACTCCTGTCCATCTGTCGATCAGCATTCCCTTGTTCGAGGATATGAAATTCCTTGGCGTCATATTTGACTGAAATAATATCAATGCTATTGTAATAACCGCAGCAAGACTGGTATTCATTATCAGTGTACTTAGACAAAGTGGCGTACAATGTAAGCGAGGTATTGTTGATTACCGCTTTCGATACAATTGTGCAATAAGTGCTAGAATATTGCTCACCTTTGCTAGCTGAACTGACCAATGAAAATGCACCAATTCAAAATCGGTTTCATCGAATCTTGCGAGGGAATGAATACAAAGAGCGCTCAAGTCATCATTTCGAATCCAACTCTAATAGAAGAAAGTGCGCTTCCATGAAGCTCTTGTCACTTTTTGACTATCGCACATTTTGAATCCTCAAATCCTGTCCCTTCTTCTGGAAGAATCTTAGCGCCTGCTGTGAAAACCACCAGACGCAGTGACTCAATCTTTGTGAGAGATACGCAATGGAACATATTCGTAGCCACACCCGACGTCTTTGACCCTCTTCAAGTCTTAGCTTTCGTTTTACTGTAAATGACTATAAAATTATGTGATTCCTTTTATGTCTTCATGTACGATGTTAATTTCATCCATTTACCTTGTATCGCTGGTAAACAACATTTTTAATTACTGGAAATAAAAAAACTTACATATTATCATGATTGTTATGACAGCGGTACCTACACTGTAAACTGTCACCTCCTAAAATCGAAGAAATCTGCATCCTAAAGCGCGACACACTAGAATTTTAGGAGGTTGCGTGAAATAGAATGCTGACATACTAAAGAGAACAATAACACTAGTGCGCTAGCCTCCTAAAACGCTTTGCTTTAGGATTTTTTTATTAGTTACGAATAGTGTCTCGCTTCAGTGTGTGATTTAGGAGGTGCTGGTTTAGAGTGTATCCGATGGTGACGTACTGTGGTTGACAATGACTAGATGTTGGTGCATTGCGGTGCACTTTGCCAGGATTCACAGTTAGCATTTTTTTGCTTGGAATATAAAATCGTTTTGATAAACCAGCTTACAAGACATCACCTAGTAGCATGGGTCGAACCTGTAGTTGAATAATTTATTATTTTGAAGATATAGCAAAATTGACTTACATCGGCTGCTGATTTCAGTGCGATAAAGCTTCACAGTTATCGAATTCAAGAAAATGTCCAGTATTGTGAGAATAGTCGGTACCAGCATTCATTATTCATAGCAAAATTGACATCAACTTTTCTGCACTGTATACTCATTGGGCGATAATGATTCCCAGCTTCTCCTAAAACTTTGTCCAATTTTGCTCAAGGGATGTTATAAATGCTATTCAGTTTTCCCAAAATTGATAGCTGAATTTTTTACAATTTGGTATAGCAATGACTTGAAATGATAATCAAAATGGTAGATAACGTCATGATTTTCATTTAATTCTTCTTTCTGATTCAGTGTCGTCTTTTACATAATGCTTCTACAACTCGGAGGGCATTTTCGAACTGATGCAACACTCCGATGTCTTCCACATATAAAAAAGCGTCCCTTTATATGTATATGTATATGATATTATATATATATATATACCGTAATTGAAAAAAACAACTTGTACCGGTACTCAGAGTTTCATGTATTGGACACAATACGCTGAGAGCACTTCTGATTTGAAATGAACTGCCCAGCGTACAGTCCTTCCATTTATAAAAGTTGAGCACTGTCAAAGAGTGTGTTTCCCACGGTATTGTATTATATACATATATATATATATCTGTAAGATATATTATATATATGATATAATATTCAATAAAACATGTAAAAAGAACGACATACTGCCAAGTTATACGAAATTAAAGCTACACAAAAAAGAACTATAAGATAAAAAGATAACAGGGCAATTCAGAAGTAAACTGACATTGGATGAGATAAATAACAACAAATCAAATATATATATATATATATATATATATATATATATTTATATATATATATATATATATATATATATACAAGGTCCTTTAGAAGGCATTCTTCCTATAGGATGCAGGCTTCCTCAATTTGAGGTGACAGATTACAGTGTATCTCTGGTTCACTCACGTCTAATCTTTATATGCAGCACCACGTGAAGTGGGACATAATAATAATATAATAATAGTAATAACTGCTTATTCTTCGACAATGAAATATCATATGGTAATCATAAGGTACATGTACGTTACAAAAGATGTGGTTGTCATTCAAAGCGAACAAAAGTACTAGAGTTGCAGTTGACAATTGATAATGTAGTTAAGTGGGCTGGATTCAAAGTCACACAATAAGTTACGCAATTCCAAGTCGATCTGACTAAGGTCGCACCAAGGAATCGTTGTAAAGCTTTGTACAATAGGGCACAAAAGAATTCACACATCTCTGTGAATGAATGACACATTGTTTTAGATGCCGTGAACGGGGTAGAGTTTGAGGGTACAGGTGACACAGAAGGTTCTGAGCATGCAATTGTTTTTCAAATGTCTTCAAAGCTTTTTCTTCTCGTCTCAATTTCAATTTAGGAAACCGATCGCATTTACACTGAGGACTGCAAATAATTTTGTGAGCTCATCTATTTATTCTTTCGAGTTTCATACTATTTTTATCATTTAGACATACATAAACCTCCGAGTTATATTCAAGAACATTGCGCACGCAAGAATTATATACTTGAAAAAGATGTTCCGTAGATGTCTCATGATATAAAGCCTACTGCAAGCCTTTTTGCAGATCTGATTGATGTGCTGGTACCATTACATTGCTTTGTGAAGTTATTTCCAGAAATTTGAATGATTCACGCAAAGTGAAATGTTTGCCTGAAAGGAAAGTGAATTCTGGCCAACAATCATCACTTGAGTTTTTTTCCACATTCAGAACCAGACCATTGATAGAACAGCAGTGTTTCATACTTTCAAGTTCTGCCTGAAACAAATGGAGTTCTGTTACTGTTTTTTATATCAAAATTATCTTCTCAAATCTCTCTATTTTTTCATTTCGATTATTGCGCATTTTGATCGGATATTATTATAATTTTAGATGTTATGATGATCCCAAAAATGCCAGAAAAGATATATCGCTTGAAATGTACCAAACATTTAGCGTTTTATTGAGTTCTTGCGTTTAGAAATGTATCATGTATCACTCGTTACTGTGGTAGCAGTTGATATTAACTGTCAACATTTACACTGTAAATCGCTGAATACGAAAATTACATACAAAAATATACCAAAATCAGATACAATTTGAAACTAGCATCTGATATGAGATTCTCGTATGTCTACTGAGAGATCTGGTATGTTTTTCATACGAAATCTCACTTACTTTCGTATGTGATTGGAATATAGAAAACGAACTATTCTACCTGTGATTGGCTGTTTTATACTGAAATACGAGTTGTTGGTATGTTTTATGTACGAGACACGATGCAAATTCATCCTTATTCGTATGCCTCTGGTACGTATTTTGTATGTGTAGCTTTAAGTCACATAGCAAAAAATATATATGTATTACATACTACTGTCAAATAACTTTTTTCAGTAATACCAGTCGCGAATATTTTTTGTTTGATAGAGTGATATTTAACTAAACTAGATTTAATGTGAATTATATGCTCCACGAGATTGTTGTCGTTGCTACTTGTCTAGCAACATTAACAAGACGTTTAGTTAGCTCTACTTTATGAACCAATTTGATAAACATCCTTTCAATCAAGCGATATTTTTCGTGCAATCATGTTGACTTATATATCTCAAACATAACTATTTTTGCGTTCATGAATTATAATCTGTTTTTATTTCGGATTGATAATATGCTTAGTTCCAAAATTACATAATGCATAATTGTTGATGGTTGAATACTTATTGATTATTCATGAAAAGCATTAGACTTACGTACGTGTATTAAAATCGAATTCAGTATTGAAAGTATGACTCTTGAATGTCATTATCTCACTACTTACTTAACAGTAGTAACATTAGTGTGATCTTTATTGACAAAAGGCCTTAAATCAACAAGATACCTTGGACATGATTTATGCTTTCTTTTGACATTGTGTTGGTATGGCTTTATTAGTAAAGCATACCACATTTGAAATAACATAGAAAAAGTATACAAATATATACCAAGAGAATACTGAAATATACCAAAAAAATATTTTGGTATGTATCCTTCGTATGTGATTGGTATTGAGCGATTTACAGTGTAGTTTCCATCTAAGGTCGAATGAAGAGGAACTTCCAAAATGTAACGTACGAACGCGAAAACTATCATTTATTTAAATTGTTAATATATTAATTGACCATCTTTCTTTGATATTGTAGATATCTTAATTCATTATCCCCTTTACAACAAATATAACTACAATCTAGGTCATTCGTACATCTTTCGTAGCAATACGACATTGAGGGACTGTGTAACGGACGAAGGATTATAGGAATATTCAAAAGCAACTTGCATCCAACAGCTGTGCTTTGCTGTGCTAAGGAATGCATATATATTGACATACTTGTTTGGGAATACGACCAATGCTTTTTTGGGAAGCAATTCATAAATTAAATGATAGTGCTGAAATGATTACCTTCACTTTGTAGCGTACGAACGCTTTTTAAATGCATCATGAAGTTCATTCAGTTGCTTGATGATAACAACTATGCATTCAGGTAGTAAAGTGGATCATCAATTATATTTCTGGGAAATATTAGCTTTATATCAACTGTAGGAGAGCAGAAATGATAGCATAATAGTAAATGTTTTTCTCCTGAATGAAACGTACGGACGGTGGCTCTAAACATTTTTTCTCCATGATAAATGTATATTTGAAAGAATCAAGTATTAGCGACAAGAGTTTTGCAGGTGCGTGATAACAGCTCATGATAAATATCCTTCTTCTATCAAAATACGCACTCAGAAAAAATGTTGCAAAATGCAACCTACGAACAAATGGAATTGTCCAGTTACAGAATGATGCATTTTTCTCTTCAGATTTATTAAAGCTTCATCTTGTTTATATTTCATTTTCTTGTACAATGAAGAGGTTTGTCACACGTTGTACTTGAGGGAAAATGACATCAACAGTGACATGCGACACAAAATATCAAAAATTAAAAGATCTTGATGAGTTAGACGATTGCACCGGACCCATTCTGATGCATGGTATGGCGCTCGTCTCCACTGGGGAACAACAAACTGACTTGTAGGCACTGTCTGTGGATTTGTCCATGTTTGCTTCGTTATTTCTGCATCGGCCGATGAATTCGACTGTTGACTGATGGAGGACGACCCGTCTGGTAATGCAGGTGTCTCAGAACAAGGAGATGAATAAACAACACAATGATCCATAAGATCTGCAGGTTGGGAACTAGAATCACAATCGTCGCTCACCCATACGACCGGCCACAGAGCATTTGGGAGGAATTTCGCGACGCCTGCAGCAACCAATTCGACGTCAATGCGCCGTCGTGATCTGGACTCCACGAGACGTAAAGGTATGGAATCACCAGGAATAACCGGGTGCAAGATTTCCCCAAGGAGCTCTCGATTCTGCAGCAAATCCATCATACGGTTACTCGTATCCATCGACACCTGAAACAACGCAAAAACACCGTAGAGGCTCAAGCTTCTATGAATAGGCCTATTTGTTTGATTTAACTATATTTATCGCACATTGATGTTTGGCGTATTAGATCACCTAAAGTATAGTGCTCCGTTTCAAAAATAAATTCCATCGGAATTCCAGTGTGGGTGATCAACTCTGAAGTCCTCATCGATACTATGTTCTTTTTAAAGAATTTGATAAACGGTATTGAAATAAATTCATGGAAACTTCTGACTTTTAAAATCGATTGGGTCCCTTACAAATACACCTTTTATGGAGCTGAGGCTCACATATACACTGTAAATCGCTGGATACCAAAATCACAATTTGAAACTAACTTCTGATACGAGATTCTCGTATGTTTACAGAGATCTGGTATGTTTTTCATACGAAATCTCAATTACTTTCGTATGTGATTGATATGTAGCGATACGAACTATTTTATCTGTGATTGGCTGTCTTACAATTAAATAACAATTGTTGGTATGCTTTATATACGAGATCCGATGCAAATTGGTCCTCATTGGTATGTGTTTAGTATGAAAAGCTTTAAGACACATGGCAAAAATTAAGTTATATTACACACTACTGTCAAAAAACATTTTTCCAGTAATACCAGTCGGGAATATTTCTTTGTGAAAGTGTGGTATTTAACTAAATTTTGATTTATTGTGAAATTAAGGCCGCAAGTCATCTTTGCTACTTGTCTAATGGCATTGACAAGACTCATAGTTAGCTCATTTCCTTGAACTAAGTTGATAAACATCCTTTCAATAACGCGATAACTTTCGAGCAACCATGTTGACTTATATATCTCAAACATAACTATTTTTGCGTTCATGAATTATAATGTGTTTTTATTTCGGATTGATAATATGCTTAGTTCCAAAATTACATAATGCATAATTGTTGATGGTTGAATACTTATTGATTATTCATGAAAAGCATTAGACTTACGTACGTGTATTAAAATCGAATTCAGTATTGAAAGTATGACTCTTGAATGTCATTATCTCACTACTTATAATACAGTAGTAACATTAGTGTGATCTTTATTGACAAAAGGCCTTAAATCAACAAGATACCTTGGACATGATTTATGCTTTCTTTTGACATTGTGTTGGTATGGCTTTAGTATGTAAGGCAGACCACATTTGAAATAACATACGAAAAGCATACAAATATATACCAAGAGAATACAGAAATATTTTGGTATGCATCTTTCGTATGTGATTGGTATTGAGCGATTTACAGTGTAGTGAAAACGTCGACAATAAATCTAACCTGAAGTATCACACAATAATGTGATTCGATAGAACGCTGAAATATTATTCATTCGACAAAATGAGAAGCGGAACATGTGTCCACAATACTGAAATATTGTTGTTTTTATTGTTACATGACTATTCCTTCCAGGTGATCGCGGACAGCTGGAAGGATTTATTGTTGTAAAAACACACCGGGAAGATTCTGCAATATCCTGAAAGGCGTGCTGGTTGGTGAACTTCATGCCTCGGTGACATTTCGTGCACTTGGTTCGATTCATAAGTAGCGAGTCAATTTTTATGACGGTGCCATGAACAAGGCGCATTGAAATATTTGAGAATATTTACTCATGCGCATGATCTGCTCAATCAGTGCCACTTAAGGTCGGTGCTACCGGCCGGTGAATACCGACAAATCTGCTGTCTCGACCTCTTTTTTCAGTTGGATATTATATCCTTCACCTCATTGCGATTCGATGGTCTTTCAAACAGATGTAGAAATCATGAAATAGTCAGAAACTCACCGGATTTGACTTCACTGTAGCAAGAGAACCACAAAGGGCTTGACTTGGAAGCCTGATGAAGTCACGACTGAAAAAGTAAACTAGTTTATCATATAATGAAAAACTTGCAGAAAAACATTGATCTGACAATGAATTCAACAGGGTCAGAACAGGCTTCAGTGCTTGAGGCTTCATCAATTAGAGGCTCAATATCATGCTCAACTTCCAGAGCAAGTGACACAATTATCGCCTTGGTAACAAAAATGAAACAGAATTCCCACCACAGCACATCTTAAAGAGAAGGAGCTTTCAGGTCGGTCTCATAAACAAACTGACCAACACTCGAGATACCACAATAACACTTAAGTCAACAAACAATAGGAAACACGAATGACCTTTCCACAATCACAGTTCGATACCCAATCATACATGCAATCATAGAGTATGGATATATAGGTACAGTGTCGACTCAAAAAAGTATCTGTATACAGTGAAAATTTTTATATGAAAAGATTCAGTTTTTTGCGGAGATTACGTTCCCGTGGTCCAAAAAAGTATTTGAGCACTTTTGAAAGAACTCAAAATTTGCCAATTTATATACTACCGAGATGACTCTCCTATATAAGTAGTATGAAACAAGTTGGATATCAAAAGGAATGAATATCGGCAAATAAGCATGATGACTAAGCGGAAATCAAGCTGATTATCAAGGGAATTTCATGATCCGTATTATAATGAAAGTCTTCATGAAAAAGTCGCGATATTATTCGTGCTTTCTTGGCTGAAATTTCAAGTTTTTAATTCAATTTCACCGGCATGATTTTATGATTCACTCAATTCATGTTTCATTTCTTGAGTCTGAATAGTGATGTGGAACCATTTACATCTTTCAAAGTGAAATGAAATCATTGCCTTTGATTATGTGATTTTGCTTTGCCAGTGGCAGGTTGTCTGTGATATGATCACGCTTAAGAAAATACTCTTGAGATTGAGCATAAGAGTAATAGGAACCCATCGAATTTCTAATTTAGCGAACATTAAATCTAGAAGGCTGTCATGAGAATCTGTGAAATACCATCATTCCTTCTGCATTGCAATCATCATCACTCAATTCCGTTGTAGTTTCCTCAAAACTGCAAAAATTTGTACATCTCACATTTGGTGACAATACCACCTGTATCCCCCTTGAGTTCATTTAATAAAATCGAAAGTGCATACACATTGGGGATTTAATAAATGCGGAGTTACCACTCTACCTAATATATCTGCTCTATGCATGCAATACAGGCGCTTTTGATATGAAATTTTCTCGAAAGTACATCTGTGCCATCCTGTACGATCCACTATAGAATATATTGCAGCAGGTTGCTCTGCGTTTATTTATCCTCGCTTTGCCGTGCGGCTGATGATCATAAAGATTGCAGAGTAACAGTTCGCCTGATTATGTAATAGAAAGATGTCTTCAGACTTGAACAATTTAACCCTCAAATGAATAAGATGGGTCCTCGGGGACCCAAGCGGTCTGTTTCTTAAGTTTTTTTTATTGGTTGCATGATTTATATATGACTGACAAGTCATGTATTCCTCAACAATTGACCATTAAGCACAATTTCAAGTGTTAATAGTACTCTGTAATTTTACTGACTATCACTATTATCGTTATGTTGCTACAGAAAAGTACTGTGTCCTCAAGGACCTGTCTCATGCAATGCCATCTGTTGTCTACTGAGGTCAATTAAAGCATAAAAATAGTGAGCAATATCTTATATAGGCGTCATTACTTTACATCCAACTAAACAAGTCAGAAATAACTTCCCATCGATTTCATTTGGCGAGGGCTAACCAATCACAGTCGAGCTGATGAAATACGCATCTTCCATATGTTACAGTCTATTCCAGAGAGCGTTAATTAAGAGAGGCGACACTTCCCATTCAACGCATGTTAAAAACGGGCAACATGCGCTGGTCTCCCGTTCTTCCCTAATGATTACACCTGACATCAGAAAGCTGACCGAATTCTTAAAATCTTCTGTTACTCTGAAACAGGTGCGATCTATCAGCGGGAAGCCACTTTTCACAGACTCACGGAAGTCATAGTGGCTGCATCATAATCAAGTCTGCTTTTCATTGAAGTTCTTCGATAAGCAAATCAAGTTTAGTTGATATAGCTTTTTAAATGAAATGTAAACTTTTGTTTTAGAAGCAACACTACATTATCAGTTCGATGAAATACAGTTGATGATATTTCTTATAAAAATTGATCTCATCCCTTGCTTAACTGATCAAATCATGGAATATTACATGATGTTAATGATATATAACAAGATAATGTATCAATTAAAAATTATTTGTTAAATATTGTGCATTAAAATATGTATACTGCATCAATAAATGAAACCACTACTGGCATTTATCATAATATTTTAAAACACCTAAAAACAAGACATGAATATGTGAAATTAGAGTTGGATTTTCTAATGGCCCAAAAAATTACCCTCTTTATTTGAGATAAAAAACAATATCATAGTAATCATGACATGATTTTTTTCAATTTTTTCTTCTTCCTCAGCATCTCCTGAACAGATCTGTTTTTCTCATTTGTTGTTCACGAGCGTTCTTCAAACAATGAGGTACGTCGATCACAACGTAGACAGGTTCTCCATCACTTGGATTTATTAGATAGGGATAGTCTGGTGTCACTCCTTGATTACGTATACTTGCAAATTGTGTAGTTTCTTGATCGCAAACGATGCAAATGATTTTCAGACCAACTTCATAACAGTTGTGAAGACAGTCAAAAATTATTTGGAGAAACCTTTCCTGTTTCACTGAGTGGCGTATCAAATAATATCCGATTAATTGTTTCCAGCGTGATCGAACTCATCTCACCATTACGGCCATCCCTTCATCATCAACTTTTGGAGAACGACCGAAAGACCCAACTTCTTCATAGCCTTTGATGAAATCTTTACTTTCATCGTACCGTATGACCGGTGAAATTTTCATCGCATCTAATGACAGAGTAGCTATGCGATCGTCTGGCTTCATTGCATTCAACTTCTTAGCCATTAGATCCATTAGTGTTAAGCAGGGTCCAGAATACACACAGACGTCTTCTATCGATCGCTGCAGAGTTCGCACACTGGGTGAAGCGAAACCTTGACTTATTAGGAATTTGTAGGCCGCTGTAGACCGGAACTTTATTCCCAGTGCCATTTCGATGATTTGCCGACTCCAACGCATTCCACTTCGATTTACTTCCACCGCTTTCAGTTGTGCCGCGAAAAAACATCGAACTTTTTCTGGCAGTTTTGCAACGTCGAAGTTAGAGGTTCCTGCTTGACGGATCGATTTCGCAAATATTAAGTCTCTTTACTGTTCTTCTGGACTTTGACAACGCACTTTGAAGATTTCCAAATTTTCGGACGTGTCGAGGGCTAGATACAGTGCATGTAGGAGCACTGGAAATAGATGGAGGATCTGTAGTTACACGTGGACTTTTCGGAGGACCGCTGTCAATGTCAGGACGTGATCGAGGAGGTTTTCGAGGAGTGGGTTTCGTTGGTGGATGAGGAGCGTTGACGATCGTGGGAACAGCAGTTGGTAGCAGTCTTGAGGAGGTATGACGATCCTTAGGGCACATGTACTGGGAATCCTCAAAATGAGAAGAGCAGACTCGGCGGTGAGGTTTTAATAGTTCCTTTAAAGGTAACGAATCTAATGAAGAGTTCCTCAAATTTATCACCCACTTTTTGCATAGTTCATTGTTTTTTGGGAATAAATGAAACCTGATGCGATGACCCTCTGATGTAGTCTCAGAAATACTTTTGCAGCCAAAAGCCTGACACAGTATTCCACGACCAGGCATGACGAATAACGTGTAGAAAGTGATTCATAGTTCTCATTTAGATTATTAACATACCAACATGTGATGTTAATATTTAGTCGCTAACGAATTGAGGAAGAAAGTGTAAACTGTGAATGAGATGGGCGAATAACATAGGCAAAGTTATTCTCAACCATATGTTCTCAACTCTCATTTGACTGATTATCTAACATTCCAACATGTGTTGCAAAGTTGGTCGCTGACCAGATACACGTATTATCTCTGGTCGCTGACAAATCGAGGAAGGAAGTGTAAACAAACAGTAGTCAGTGAAGGAGCCCGCCTGCGGTGCAGAATTATCTGAGTGTCGCCTCTCGTTATTTACGCTCTCTGGTCTATTCTGACATCGAGAGGTGAAGATCTTTGACCTGGACTGCCTTCCGCTCTGTTAGGGTAGTCCTACAGAGTGAAGCGTTGCCCAATGCTCTCAGAATTCAACTCTTCTCATCAGTGATCGAGTCGGTGCTCCTTTACAATGCGGAAACCTGGGCTCTAACAAGGACTCTCGAGAGGCGACTGGACTCCGCCCATTCCGCGGCTTTCTCCATACGCTACACAGACAAGGTAAAGACCGACGATCTATATCGAAGGTGTGGGCTCATTCGACCGAGCCAGACCCTACAACAACGACGGTTGACTCTCTGCGGGCATCTGGTTCGAGCAGAAGACTATTGTCGTGAACCAGCTCAAGACATCTTGTTCATGACTTCACATGAACCCCGTCGACGAGGACAGGCAAATTCTACGACCTATGTCGACTGCCTATTTAAAGACGCTAGTGCTCCAGATCAAGAAATGGCATTTCATTTGTCAGACAGTTAGCCCGAGATCGGAAGATCTGACGCCTTTTGGCGTAACTATGTATGTAGTCTATTCTATGACACACGGGTTCATCTTCATCGACTGCGAGATGAAACGAGACAGACTATCAGCGACTGATGCTGCTCTCAAAATACAGAACTTATTTGATCAAGAACATGACGATGATTGTGATAATAATTCTGCTGCGTCGTACTGTGATGAGCTAGATAATTCTGTTAGATAAAGTTATTGCTACACCAACTGAGGATCATGTTTCCACGCTTTCCGGAATGGAATCGTGGTTTAAGTGCTTCAAAAGGAGGCTGTTCATTGAACAATTTGGATTAGAATTAGTCCAGCCTTTGTTGAGAAGAAGAGCCGATTCCTCCTTTGTCGGGGTGAGGCGTCCGATATTGAATGCACTTTCAGCATGTGGTCGTTTCAGTCGTTTCAAGATCAAAGAGAAAGAGATCGCTGTATTGTTGACCGAAAATCTTCCCGTATGTGCACAAGTTGTGACAAAACTGTGTGCGCTGAACATTCTTCAAAAATCGAAATGTTTCAATACGAACCGTGATATTTGAAAGTTTCCTGAACGCTATGTTGGATGTAGACCTAGCCAACAGGTTTCGCATTTGTGAAGATTGTATTGTAATTCATTTTGTTATACAGGGACATTATAGTATAAATCTCATATTATAACCGAGTGTGGCTTCAAGATGGCAAAATATATCTACAAAAATAGTCATAAAATAATAATAATAATAATAAAGACGTCCAAGAACAGATATCGACCGTCTCTACCTACCGCGGGATCGGGGAGGTAGGGGGTTGAAAGATCTGGCGGAAGTCATAGAACAAGAAGACAGAAGCCTAACAGAATATGTACAAAACAGAAACGATGACCCACTGCTGGCAGTGGTTAAATCGGGCAATTTGTACAGGCAGCGACAAGATACCTTAGAAGATTGGAAGATGAAAGTTGTAGAGGATCTATACCATAAATGGAAAGATAAGATAATGCGCGGACAATACACAAGGCAAATGCTGGAAATAACATCTAGGCAGGCTTGTTACGGTTGGTTGAAATCAGTCAATTTGAAAATTACCACAGAAGCGTTACTAACGGCAGCTCAAGACCAAGCAATCAATACGAAAGCACATGCAACATATATCCTGAAAACCAGCAATGATGCAAAGTGCAGAATGTGTAAGTCAGCAGATGAGACAGTGTCCCATATACTCACAGGATGCTCGAAACTGGCATCAAAAGAGTACCTCAATCGCCACAATGAAGTTACCAGAATGATACATAGAGACATCTGTCTACAGTATGATATCAGCGTATCGACAGAGCCATGGAAACACATGCCGATACCAGTAGTTGAAACAGACATGGTGAAGATCTTATGGGACTTCGAAATAAGAACCGACAAGAACATTTCAGCAAGGAGGCCCGATATAGTGATAGTGGACAAAGAAGAGAAGATGGGATACATAATCGATATCGCCGTTCCCGAGGATAGAAACATATGCAATAAGGAGCGAGAGAAAATGGCAAAGTACCAAGACCTGATAATAGAAGTACAGAAGCTGTGGAAGATTAAAGCAAAAGTGATACCAGTAGCAGTTGGATCCTTGGGAGCCCATACTGACAACCTAAAGAAGTACCTCAAAGAGATTCCCGGTCGACACCAAGTACCTCAATTACTTAAGGCTGCCCTGCTCGGTAGTGCCTACATCCTCAGACGCACTCTGGATCCGAGGTCCTGAGTTACAACCGACCATTGTGTGGTCGTGATCCAAAAAAAAGATGTATATTTTGAAAAAAGATACAAAAATCCCAATAATGGAAATCGTGGGATTCCAAGTAAAATCATCACATTTAGCAAGTCATTTTCTTAACAAAAGTTATGAGAAAGTTAAATTCTGAAACCACTATTATAAAGTTTTGATATGGTCACAAAGAAAGACTGTTCAAACGATGTTGACTTCAAGGATGGTAACCTAAATTGTCCAGAATGTTTCATTTTTGTAAACAAGAAATTATGAAGCACATGATTTTCATTCTTCATAATTGTTAGGAATAACTTGTAAGCAATGATAAGGCGACGACAAGACAGAGGAACAAAATTGCTAGTCACATTGCCAAGACTCACAAATAATAAAATAAAATATAAAAGATATAAAAAATATAAATATAAAAAAATTCTAAGAAAAATAGAAAAAATAGTCTGAATAAATGTAGAAATATGTCTTATTTTCATTGGAAGAAGGCTAAATTGCAATGATAAATTATGTTTCATGATATGATACGTTCATATTGCTTTAACAACTCAAAATAGCACATTGGGTCCTATGGGACCCATCTCATGCAAAAACGTCAGTAAGATATTTCATGCATTTGAGGGTTAAGCACGAAAACTCCTTGGCAGCCGTAGACGCTGCGTTTCGCTCGTCAGTAAGGGCTCGTCAGTACTGCTCGGAATGGCGCAAACTGTTCTTTCTATTCTATCCCCGAACTATTCCATATCCCTTTTTCCTAACAATTGAAATAAAGCACAAGCCAATTTGAATGGCTACAATAAAACAAAATATATTACTGGTACAAAATGTGGATTGATATGCATGGGACCCATTTCATGCAAAAATGTCAGTAAGATATTTCATACATATTAATTCTCTTACACACCTGGTAGATTTCAGATAGCGTAATCGGCCCGCTGTGTTATTGGCTAGATCTGATATTTTGATTGGAAACAGACCTGTCCTCTTATCATCTGAATGGAAAGACTGTTAAATAGGATATTTTCAATATATAAGTGATTTTGAACAGAACGACTTACTCGCCAATTCATTACACATGAGGAGAGGAGAAGCGTTTGTCCTTCTAGTAAGTATTTTTAAAATTTTTAGACATTTTAAGATATAAAACTTTTCTTTTAAATCATACTTTGTACCTAGTCATTAGTTTGTTTTTTTTCAACTTTGTTATCTTGACGCACTTTGCTACGTTGAATTGAGGGTTAAGCACAAAAACTCCTTGGCAGCCGTACACGCTGCGTTTCGCCCTTTATTATATCATTGTACTCACTTTATCCAATATAATGGTCTGTTCCGGTAGTTGACACGTGAGATTTTCAATGACTCCCCGTAATCACATGTGAAGACCTGAAAATGTCGGAAATGAGTTCATGCATATTAACGCAGATTTTGATATAAGCATTTGATTTTTTTCAAAATTCCAACCGAAATACTTTTGATACTCTAAACAAACATTAATTTGAGAGCTATGGTATCATATTGCACAAATGAATTTGATATTCCTTCCAAAAATCTCAGTAATTTTACGTTGTTGATTTTTCAAAATAATTGCTTTCATTTTATTCTTCAATCAACGCTAATTTTCAGGAAACTGGCTCATCTTTACGTATCAATTATAGCAGATGAAATCCTAAGATCTTATGAAACCTTGAATTGATCGATGTATACACTGTAAACCATACTGTGCTCAATATGTGACCAATTATGTGCCAAATGCATTTTCGTCACATTTGATCACATTTGATCACATATGTGACTTCCATGTGACCGATGATGAATCATCATAAATCATGCACATACGGCGAGTACTTGATGAGAAGAATTCAAATGTCCTGAGAAGTGAGTCCATACAAAATTGAATTAATGTATAGATGGTTCAATCAAACAATTTTATCGGTAAAAACAGTAATAGATGCTGCCACAGCCATCGAGTGTTTCATTGGCGTATAGATAAGGTGTTTATTACATCAACTTATCTATTTGTTTATGAACATCAGGTGACGGTTGGCGTTGAGCAACACACAATGATGATGGTTAATTCAGAAGTAAATGGGAAGTAGAATATGTATCTAATGGTTTGCGAATATTTGTTGTTCTTTCTATAAGTTCCTCAATTGAAAGTATGGTCTTTTCTTCCCACCAGGAAGTGAGATCATTTAAACCATAATTTATAGTTCCATTTAATTTAGAGGCAGAACTTCTTCTCCCCAAAACCTAAACAAGTAGTGGGTTTTAATTATCACAATAATTGGAAGAAGAGATAATCATGTTCGGTCGGGCACATATTAGTCACATTAAGTCACATATCAGCCGTGTTGCATGTGACCGATTTGGGCACATTTGGTCACATAAGGGCAGTGGCAAACGTCACATGTGTTGGGCACATAATCGGTCACATATTGGGCACAATTTGGTTTACAGTGTAAATTTGGTTTGCAGGCAACGGGGCCTAGCCTGCGATCAATCGAACAGCAGTAGCCAATTCATAGATTTGCTAATTTCTCATCAGAAATCGTTCAAACTTTAGATTCCCTTTGAAGGTAGTCAAAATCAAAGTCAGCCCCCCGTGGCCCTGAGGATGAACTCCGTTTACAAATTCCAAATTTCCTTGCCTGCATCAATATGAAAACGCTGCAGTGAATTAATGCCTCTATAGTCCGAAAACTAGCAGCAGGAAAGGGCAACGGATTCAACAACAATTTCAATAAAATTCTACAGAGCAGGCAGACACGAAAGAATCCATTTCTGTGATTTCTCCTTTTTCATATGAGATAAAAAGCAGTTCCTTACCAGGACGCACTCCTTTTTGAATTTTGTAATAACTACTCGGAAGAAGATCCCCTGGTGATTCACGACACAATGAAGACCAACTCGCAATCTTAACCATGGAATAATGTATGGTGCAGAAGCCTTCTTGTAGAAGCGCCTACAAAGACAAACAGATTTCTATGCAATATTAGGCGGGAGTATTTGTAGCCTATCAAGGCACGCTCACCTTGACTTCGTTGAAAACGGTGAGATGTGCCTAATTACATGGTTACTAGTCTAAAATGAAGCATGCGCAATGCGCATGTGCTAAGAATCTCTCATAAAGCTGAAAAAAGGATGGCAAGTGAAAAATATTAAGACTTAAACTTTATTCCATGATATTTTATTCCGAACATAACTAATTGTGCACAAAGATAGGGACAAGATGAGATTCTCTGTTATGCCGTGCGTCAGACTCAACGTCTATCTGTTGACTATCATACAAAAATTAGCTCTCCCTTTTAGATTGCAAATGACAAAAATACATGCAGCTCCAATAAATGTCTTTTGTGAATACACTTCACGTATTTTGCTTAATGATGTTAAGGAAAGTTGATTATTTCCATAACTCTATAAAACACAATAGTAATAATGAATATTTAATTGCTTATCAAAATGCAAAAAACAACGTTTTTCATGTCTAATACATTCCCAAGAAATATCCTTCATGAAAAAATGCTATTCATGTCTATTACTTTCTTATAGTCGGAACACACGGTGGGTTTGAATTCAATTATCACCTAAAAAATTCTCCAGTAAAACTGGTTGCAGCTTCTGGACATACTTAGTCCATGAAGTTGAGAAATGTCAATTTTAAAAAAATTCATCGAGCTATTTTCGAGAAAATTCAATTTTAAATTGTTTGAGTAGTATGACAAATAGCATTTTTAATTTCTTCATAAAAATTCTCCAAAGAAGCTGTTTGCATTTTATGAGCACACCATGTAAGCACACTTGAGAAAAATCAATCTTACAAAATTTCATCAAGCTATTCCCAAGAAAATTCAAATTTTGAGTTGTTGAGTAGCATAAATATTCATTATTTTTTACATTGATAAAAATATCTTTGAAAAATCTGTTCACATCTTTGAATGCATGTGCTATATGTAAGTGCAGTTGTAAAGGTCGAACTGTCTTAAATATTTTTTATCAAACTATCATCGAAAAAATTCAAATTTCAAATTTCCAAATGTCTAGACACGGAGTCTAGTTTATTAAATGGATATTTCTTATTATGATAGAATTTGAATTATCCCATACCAAATCCCGTTTTTACAGTTGAAGAACGAAACTTTATTTTAATGATAAATTTTATTGATTAAAATGCTATGCATGTCGACCGTCGTAGGCAATAATTTCCGAAAGTAGTTTCCTCCCGAAATTGGGGTGGGCGCTGTCTGTGATTTCAGAAAAGTCATGATGACATGACTCGATGGAGTTCACTCCACGGCCCCAGCCGGTTCCTTTTAGTTCGCAAAACGGCGTCACGTGGAAATGATGATGAATAACGTTCGCTAATGATCAAGTCAGAAAATGATTGATATTTTGATTGTTTTGATGAAGTAAAATTCTAAAAGAGACTTAACTTTTCCAGGATTTAGTGCAACAAGGGAGCCAAGAAATGGACCGTATGTTGTAACATTCTTAGATCTTTACGCGCAAGGAAGATAATGTTTCGGTATTGAACTGTTGTTTGCAACAATACAAGGCATGAAAGAAGTCTATCCAATATTTTGAGGGTCCGTACCTCGCCATATACATGCACTATGTATTTTAAACTTGCTTTAAAAAATCATAAAATAATCATTCTCAAACAATTTAAAAATTTTCAAGCAAGTCAAGTTGTGACAATTGTAATCATCTGCAACCAGAGAAATAAGATGCTTAGAAAATATTCTTGGTTAAAAATTCAAAAATAAATAGAATTTCTCGTGTAAAGGATTCAGAATTAGAATTTTCTTGAGAATAGCTTGATGAAATTTTGTAAGATTGATATTTCTCAAGTGTGCTTACATGGTGTGCTCATAAAATGCAGACAACTTTTTTGGAGAATTTTTTATGAAAAATGCATTTGTCATACTACTCAAACGATTTAAAATTTGTATTTTCTCGAAAATAGCTCGATGAATTTTTTTAAAATTGTAATTTTTCGACTACATGGACTAAGCATGACCAGAAACTGCAACCAGTTTTAGTGGAAAATTTTTTAGGTGATAATCCCACTGTGAACAATAAACACATTACATTGGGGAGCGACGTTCGATTAGCGATGAACATTCGAGAGATAGGGAATTGAGACAATTATATGCGGATCACTGCAGCTTCTGATAAGTTTGCTCGATTCCATAAACTTTTGTCCTATATGAAAAATTAGATCTTCTGCAACTTTTCATCTCGATTATACTTGGTCACTCGATATCGAAGTTAGCAAGCAACCGAAAATTCAGGTATCTTATGGGCAACGATGCATGTATAGAAGTAAATGAGAAAAATTATAGACTAATTGGATGAAGATAGTGAGAGTGAAAATGATGATAATGAGATAAAGATAAGCGCAACATGTTATACAAACATGCATAAAGGATTCAAGAAATCTCCTTATAAAATTGTCTGTATTGTATTGTTTATGCATCTATAGATATGATATATTTTCAAATCTACATATTTTGTGCATGCGAAACTTTCACTATGATGCGCTAACCGCAGAGTAAATGATGAAAGCTAGAGCCAGGCCTACCGAATCCTAGCGCATTATGCAGTATGTTCCACATCATTAATCACCCCCAACTTCTTTCTGCTTTCTTCAATTTGGACGGACGCCTATCTTCAAGGCATGCATCTAGGCCAATAAGCTAATTGTGCCAGGGTCAACGTATCGCTGTTATACATCTTAGATCACATGGTTAGTTTCTAGGGATAATTTCGCTTGCTTCAGGAATATTTCTTTTTTGGCATATGAATCGTCACCCCTTGGCATATTTTAACAGCGTTTGCTTTCTCGGCTTAATGGTAATGTGAAGCAATCCTTGTTGACAGTTCATCATCTTCTGACAGCAAGGCATTCGAATTAATGAATACTTGATAGAAGTGGTGCAGACTTTATTTCTGATGGATAATGTAATTGAATGATATCTTACATTTGATTTTTTAGATATTTTTCTTCACTTTATTGCTGTTTTATGGCTAGTATTGCATTACAAGTATTCAAATTGCTTGACTATGATTTTAGAACATAAGATTATGAGACCCACGTCCAGTTTAGAAAGAAAAGTCAACTTTTGTTTCCAAAAAAAATGATACAAAAATATATCCCAGGAAAGAAGGAAAACGTCATTTCTTACCGGAAACATAAATCTCAAGTATTAAGGTGTTTGTATCATCGCCTTTTGTTGCAAAACAGGGCAGCAACATGGCGTAGCATAGAATCAATGAGACACTGACATTCTGTTGTTACTGGATCGTCCTATCCTTTATTTCTTATTTCGTCTTATCGTCTTCTGCTTTCTTGGAGTATATTTTTGTATCAACTGGAAGCAAAAGTTGATTTTTCTTTCTAAACTGGACGTGTATCTCATACTTTTATGTTTCAAACTCATAGTCAAGCAATTTGAATACTTGTAATGTAAATACTAGCCATAAAACCGCAATAAAGTGAAGAAAAATATCTAAAAAATCAATGTAAGATATCATTCAGTTACATTATCCATCAGAAATAAAGTCTGCACCACTTCTATCAAGTATTCATTAATTCGAATGCCTTGCTGTCAGAAGATGATGAATTGGCAGTATTGCTCTTTCAATATAATTTACGTCGTGGAACATTGAATTTTTGAAGATGATGAACTGTCAACAAGGATTGTTTCACATTACCATTAAGCCGAGAAAGCAAGCGCTGTTAAAATATGCCAAGGGGTATTCCTGAAGCAAGCAAAATTATCCCTAGAAACTAACCATGTGATCTAAGATGTATAACAGCGATACGTTGACCCTGGCACAATTAGCTGATTGGCCAACATGCATGCCTTGAAGATAGGCGTCCGTCCAAATTGAAGAAAGCAGAAAGAAGTGGGGGTGATTAATGAAGTGGAACATACTGCATGTACGCAAAATAAATAACTAGTAATGAACATAAGGTCATCGTGCAAGTGTGGAGATGAATGCTACTCATTTTGAACTCGCTCAATTGCACGTACATCTTATATATAAAATGCAAAACGCCGACAAACTCCTCCTAAACCATGAAACTTTACGCCAATATGATACTACCATTTAATAGAACAAAAAATTTGTAGTTAAAATCGCCCGGTCTCATTTCCCTAAGTATCATAATTACAGAGAAAAGTAGACTTTTGTGTAAATTTTTACCGAAAAAATATTAATTACACAAGTAACTATATTAAATTTACAAATGAACTCCTCATTTGCATTAAAAAATTGGCTCGCCAGACATGCGTCTCATTGATTCTAATGCTTCACGACGGATTCAGCAACAGCCAATGAGAACGCGATCTAAATGGTAAGACAGCCAATCAGTGTAGGCGAATGAGTTGGTAAACTGTAGGCGAATACGAATACGGAGGGTCGTGCCCGAAATATTGTATATCCCGAAATTCTGTCCTAAAGGTGAGTTGGTAAACTTTGTATGCAACAATGTAAGCACTGTCTTAATTAACATACTTATGCATATAAATCCTGGACGAAGTCCGGGGCCTTACTAGTAATATATAATGCAATGCAAGTCAGATTGAAAAATCTCAGCAAAACGCCGAAACCGAAACCGATTGAGCTCAAACTTTTGACACCGGGATTATTATGCACTTTTCGTTTGCTGTGTGGCCTTGTATGAAATAAAGGTGCATTTGCTACACACCACATTTCCAATGTGTCGAAATCATAGTTACTGATTGCGGCAATTCTCAAGAAAATATTATTCAGATTTAAAGGAAAGAATATCTAGTCGTAATATTTCGCGACGTAACCTGTGCGCATCATCAAGTACCTGTTCTAGCATCTTTAGGACAGACAGACGGCCAGGGTTTGTCACTAACGATTTGGTAATTTTGTCTATAAATAGCTTAAATAAGGCCATTCAAATGTGTATCTGACTCATTTAGATGACACTTTTTATTTTGAAATTCAAGCTAAAAATTAATGTGAGAATCTATAATTATAAAATTGAGAATACCTCTTCAGATATAGATAGTACGCGCAGATCACTCGACATTTCGCTGAAGACAAGCTTGTTGATACACAGAGATTCGTAAAGTTCCAGCAATAAGACATGTTAAACAACACAGGATCAAACGAGGGAAAATAATTCACCAAATGCAATAAGCAACGTACACACTAGACTACTAACAAATTTTGAAAAGTAAGAAAGTAAGACGATGAAATACAAGAAAAGAAGCAAGTATTCACAAATAAAATCCTGAAATGTACATCATTTTATGTCTCATACAAGGGTTCATCAATAGAGAAGTGTCGACTTTGGAAATATCAATTATTTGCATTTTTAGATCATCAAAAGGACTTCCCCACAAATGTCAACGTTGTGTTCATCACGAAAATACAATTTCACTGCAGAAAAATTGTTGTGTTCACGGAGCCAGGTTTGTATTGACTAACCAGTTTCACCAATGTACAATTGACTGCATAATTTACATGTACGGACTAAGGGTACATGTATCACAATCACTGTTGCATTATCACGACGGATGTCAATGCTCATCACATAGCTCATCAAGAAGACGTTGATCGATAAGTCAAGATTTCTTTTTCACAAGTTTGCAGTTTCCCTACTCATATTCTTGCATTATGTGCTCCTGATACCCTTCAGTACTCACAGAAATGTCGAGCTTTTTGCCGCAGAACTAACTTGCGTGCTCATTCATCCGAGAACGTGTGGCTCTTTTGCCATTCTAGCTCTCGCCTCATTCGATTTGTAAACTTTTAATTCAACTGAATTCTCAACTTTGTAATGCGAGATTATCATTCAAGAAGCAAAGATACAATATTGCATGGATGGAGCAATGTCTTTGATTTATTATATTGCCACAATTAATAGAAATTTAATTTCATCCTGTAGACCAGTCCATCTAAAAAATGGGAATTAATTTTGCATTTATGAACTTCATGTACATAGTTGTATTAACTTCATGTATTCAATATTCATTCGTGTTTCAATATATCCGTGTCCTTAAAATGGACCCATTTCGTAAAAGAGAGCTATAGCTATAGAAGAACTTCACCGGGCCAACACAGAATTTACTAATCAAAAGATTTTTATTATTCTGTGGATGAGTCGATCAACAGACTCATGGCCAACGGTGACTCTAGTGACTGCCTTCAGAATTCACTTGTCAATTTTAGCTACAAACAAAGGCAGTAGGTATCGGATTGTGATTTGTCTAACTGAAATGCATGGAATGAGTATAGATGCACTGCAAACTGAAGGGCACCAACGTAGGCACGAAGCTGAAATTTCGTGACAGTTAGCGCCTAGTTAGTGCCTTTCTAGTGCCTCGAGGCAGCAGTAGGCGCCACTAGGCACTAATAGGCACCAAACCAAATCTTTGTTTATCCAATGAAATCGATGGAAAAATCAGTGGGCACGAACTCGGCACCATGAACTTCGTGCTTTCTCGTGCCTTGTGTTGGTTAGAATTGATGCCTACATTTCGTGTTTAATTCAAGCGAAATTTCGTGCCCTAGAGCTGACAGTCTAGGTACAGTGTCGACCCAAAAAGTGTTTGTATACAGTGAAAAGTTTTATATTAAAAGAGTCAGTTTTGTACGGAGATTACGCTCCTGTGGTCCAAAAAATCATTTGAGGCGTTTTTAAAAAGCTAATTTTTGCGAATGTATATACTACCGACATGAAGCCACTTTATAAGTAGTATAAAACATGTTAGATATCAAAAGGAATGAATATTCGTTAACAAGCATCTTATAAGCGGAAATGAAGCTGATGATCTGAGAAATTTCATTAACTGTATTATAATGCAAGTCCCTGCAGGTCTTTAAGGAAAAGTTGAGATCTTATTGTGCTTCTTAGCTGAGATGTCATGATACATCAAAGAGATCCAGACTTAAAGAGCATGTACAATCAATCACAAGAATCTGTAGTGTTTCAGCATGCCACAATCGTGCACTAGACTGTCCCCGAAGACTCAATCACTTGGAAAATATTAGATGTGGAGAGGAATACCAGTCTAAGACTTTCACTAGAAGCCATTTATATTCAGAATAATCAGAGTTCCGTAATGAATAATTGTGTTGGCGAAGCATTACTTTCCTTTTTATGAGTAGTAACTTCTTTGTTAATTTGTTACTGGATTTCCAGTTAATGTTGACTTGTTGACTTTGACCTTTATCTGTATCGCCGCTTCAATTCCATCAGTATTGATTTTTATTCAATTTGTTCACCGTGTGTCTCTGTGTTATTTGACTGCATTCACCATACATTCGACATTTGTCCTTGTAGAAGAAAGCCGAAATATCGGACCTTGTAAAAATATGCATAATTCCTGGAAAGCCAGTGGCAATTCACGTATCTTATGAGATGTCATGTTTTTGATTTAATATTCAGCAGCATGATTTTATGATTCACAAGGCGTCATTTCTTTAATAGGAATAGCAATATGGACCAATGTACACCGTTTAAAGTTAATTATGATAAGCTTCCTTGATCATGGTGTTTTGCTCTTTCAATGGCTGTTTGTGATATGGTTAACAAAATAATCTTATTACAATAAAGCTGAACTTCTACCCTTCGAATTGTTAATTTGACATACTCTGTTGCCTCTCCCAGTAGTCGTGACATGGAGGATTTGTGGAATACTATTCCTTATTTTGTATTGCTATCATGATCACTCAGATTTGTGTTAATTTCTCCAAACGTGTAAAAGTTTGCATATCTCACAGGTGGTACTTGGTCTCGGCTCATGTTCATTGAATGGAATTGAAGCTGTATTGCAGCTGGATTTAATAAATGCTGAGCTACCACTCTACCTAATATACTTATGTTGAAACAAATTCCCTTTTCAGAAGATTTAGGATTTTATCTGTGAAAATTTCTTCTTTTTTTGCATTTACCTCATTGCCATCTTTCTCTTCAAACTTTGCAATTATTATGTACGCAGTTATTTTCCCTCGTTCTGATCTTTTGTTAGTTAACAAATCTCATTGCTGGAACATTGCGAATTTCTGTGTCCAACATTCACACGTGAATAAGCTTGTCTAATCGAAACGTCGTGTAATATACACGTGCCATCAATAGAATTTGCATCCGAAAAAGAAGTTTCGCTGTTGATCTGACATGCTCGGATACGTGGACTAGCCTACCCTATGATTGCATGGCCACTAGATTTTTAGCAGCTTATTTTCAAGTTATTATGCAACTTTTGACAAAAGGATAATAAATTCGACACTTCTTTCGCTGTGAGAACTATTTTAAAATTTGAATGCTTGGAATATTTTGGCTGATTCACTTCTAATGTGCACTGTAAATCGCTGGATACGAAAATTACATACAAACATATACCAAAATCAAATACAATTTAAAAATAACTTCTGATGCAAGATTCTCGTATGCTTACAGAGATGTGGCATGTTTTTCATACGAAATCTCACTTAGATGCAAGTTCATCCTTATTCGTATGCCTCTGGTATTCATTCCGTATGTAGAGCTTTAAGTCACATAGCAAAAAAAATATGTATTCCATACTACTGTCAAATAGCTTTTTCTGGTAATACCAGTCGTGAATATTTCTTTTTGATGGTGCAATGTTTAGATAGATAAGATTTATTGTGAATTTTATGCTTCACGAGTGTGTCGTCGTTGCTACTTGTCTAGCAACTTTAACAGGAAGCTTAACTAGCTCTACTTTATGAACCAATTTGATTAACATCAATTCAATCAAGCGTGTAATCAATATTCGTGTAATCATGTCGACTTATATATCTCAAACATAACTACTTTTTCGTTCATGAATTATAATGTGTTTTTTTGGATGGATAATATGCTTAAGTTCATAATTACATAATGCATAATTGTTGATGGTTGAATACTTATTGATTATTTATGAAATGCCTTATACTTACATGTATTAAAATCGAACTCAGTTTTGGAAGTATGACGCTTGAATGTCATTATCTCACTACTTACAAAACAGTACACGGGTGACGGGAAGACCAGTTAAGGGACAAAAAAAACGACACCTCTTAACATTCATTTTTTGGATATTATATAACACGTGCATTTCATACATAAAAGTTATTAAAATATTTATCGGGCTCATTGTGTGTACAGCTCCCGCCATTGATATCCGGACAAAACTAAAATTTTGGCATTTTCTACCTTTTGTTTGAAATAAGGCTGTTACGAATAATTTGATCACTTTAGAAGAGATTATTTGCATTAATGTGCAATAAACACTTGTTAGCAATGTGGTAAACGCATAATGCCTACCTTGGCATAGATATCTCACCAAAAACCGATATGTACCACAATTAAGGTCTACTAGTTATTGCTTGCTAAAATGATGATACACGCTTTTTCTCATCCTGAGTTTCACTGCAGCAATATAACGGTACACGCTGATCGGAGGATGCCTAGTATTGGCTCGCTACGACCAATCAGCACACAGCGTGCTGAATCATACAATAGACATTCATAGTGCACAGTAGACGAGCAATCAATATGACGATTTCCCATGTCCTATTTTCGTTTTTTGCCTCATGATCTGTACTGTAAAAGATTTTGTATTACCAGAAGTAGTGTTTTCTTGGGCAGTATTGAAGATCGGGCATTGACTCATTAATCAAAGTAAAAGGAAAACAGTAGCTAAATTATGCCATAATAATGAACAAACCATAGAACAATCAATAATGCGCATACAGGATTGACATAGATAAGCTAGCTTACTCTACATTTTAATAATATGACGATTTCTCTGAAAATCGTTTTTGTCCGGATATCAATGGCGGGAGCTGTAATAGGTGATTTTTCAAAATGGACGCCAAAAACTATAAAAACCCAATTTCCAAGTAATGAATCTGTCAAGAGCTATACAATTTTTTTTCTGTGCATAAAAATACGACTTCAACTTAAATATTTGTGTGAATCGCAAATACCATCAAGCAATGAAAATCCTTTAAAAACTCTAAGAAAGCCTCAATGAAATATGAATTACATGATTCAAAATTACTTTCTGTTCATCGTCAAGTTGAATAATTGAAAAACATTCGAGAAAAGAATGGCATCTATTTTAATACGTCGTGAGATGCACAGTCTGAGGCCTCCGGTGTTCCCTTGGAAGGTAATGGATCAAGTCCAGATTTACTCTTTACCCAATCTGGACCGGTCTATCGTCTTCCAGGTGGCAACATTGATAGAAGGTTCACTTCATATCTGCGAGAAGAGACACACAAGCTTGCTAACCGAAGTCCTGATGATGCACGGAGTGAATTCCTTTTTATCTTTGAATCTGTTGTATTACGAAAAGATCCAAATATCAAGAGAGGCTATGATATTCGACGTTTGATCGAAGAAGGCTGCAGATGTGGCAGAGTAATGAGCTGAAATCCTTTCCTGAAGAAGCTGACTGGTGTGATTCATTTACAGGAAAAACCAATGCCGTAGACGACAGCAAACACACAATGCTGGTGATAGATTGATGATGGAGGGCAAGAAAGTCTGATGGAGAACCAAAAGAGATCAAGGAGGCGTTTTAGATCCTCAGTATGAAATCAGATTTAAGGGCAAGAGAGACTTATGGATATTCTACGAGAAAAACACCTCAACCATATCAACCATAAAATTGGTATATCAGTTTGGGAAATCAGCAAGGGGTCCCCTCAGTGGGGCGCTTTCGGAAAAATACCGCAGTAGCGCGATGGTTGAAGGAACGGTGGATTGGTCCAGCCCATGTGAAATTATTTGCATAAATTAAAACAAACTTTTGAACTAAGAAGCGATCAGAACGTGTTAATGGGGTAATAAGGAGGAGTGTTAAAATTCATGATGTTTTTTTAATTCTCTAAATTCCGTGTCTCTAAAACGGATCTTAGGGTAGAGCAGGTTTTCTAATGACTTAAATATGGAGGAGATCACAGTCTTAACAGTTTGTTAGTTTCAGGGATGCGGAGTCCTATCATTTTGATAGGACTCCGACTCCGACTCCGGGTGGTAAGTATATATAGCCTAGTTTTTTGAAAAACTGGTAACCTACATCATAGATCATTATAGGCTTACCTGAACCTATCTTTAGTTATCATTGCTGTTTTACACTGTGTGACGCAAAATTTAGTTGACTACTTTTTTTCAACTTATTCAGTCAATTTTGAGACGAGAATCACGAATTTCCATGTCATTTTGCACCGAAAACGGTAGTTTTTGAGTTATTTGCATTCTAAGATATAGTAGGCCTAGGTAAAGGGGCATATTTGAATAAATTTGTCAGTAGGATAACTTACTGCAGTAAAGTGAGAATGTTCCGCAAATCATTTCCAAGAAAGCACAGCTTTACCTACCCAGGCACCCACGTGACGCATCACGCTGGTTCAGATAACAATAGGGGAAAATTTCATTGGATGACTTCCGCTCTGAGCATCTAATGGGGACTTAGTTGTTAGCTGATGCATCGACTGACAGCATTTCTCGTCGTGTCTAGCTTCGGATCAACGATGGCCTTTCGCAGATGCAAGTCGCATGCGAACTATTTTTGTTACGTTTGTGGATATTACATTCCGAAGAATCAATCCATTACGAAGATTACGGAAAAACAGACAAAATACTCTCAAGCCTACGAAATTTACTTCGGAATAAGCATTCATCAGGATATTGGAAAGAATTGGGCGCCACAAGTAATATGCTCCAGCTGTCGCACTATGTTGGAGACCTGGCTACGAGGAGATCGACAGTCCTTGCCTTTCGCAATTCCGCGTGTTTGGCGTGAGCCCAGGAACCACGATAGTGACTGTTATTTTTGTTTAATCGATATTACTAAATTTAGAGGAAGAAGGGATGCTCTAGATTATCCTGATATTGACTCGTCTCGTGCACCTGTGCCGCACAGCATTGAACTTCCTATACCTAAACGTCCGGACATTCTAGCAAGTGTGCCTGAACTACAGAATTCGGATTCGTCTAATGATGAAGTGAGCGGTTCAGATAGTGACTTTTCTATGATAGAAACACAGGAACCTCATTATCCCTCTCAAAGTGAGTTGAATTCTTTGATTGCTAGACTAAATCTTAGTATGAGACAAGCTGAAATTCTTGTTGGTACATTAAAGAGATGAGATATTGTTGGTGATGATGTACGAATAAGATCGCAAAGACAAAGGTATATTGAATTTGTGCAATTCTTTGAGGAAACAGATGGTTTCGTGTATTGCAAGGACATTCCAGGATTACTATCAACTTGTGGGTATGCCATGAGTAATTGGAGACTTTTCATCGACAGTAGTACTGAAAGTCTAAAAGTTGCATTACTTTGCAACTTAGGTCTTCGACCGTCTCTACCTGTTGGATTTTCACTGAAGAAGGAGACCTATGAGTCGATCAAAGTGATTCTGTCTTTACTGAACTATGATTTGTACAAATGGCCCGTTGTTGGTGATTTCAAAATCCTGAACTATTGTACCGGATTACAGTCAGGGTATACGAAATTTCCATGCTATTTATGCCTCTTCAACAGCAGAAAATCTGATGATCATTTCTCAACATCCTCATGGCCAGATCGGCCACAGCCTCATGTTTTTGGACAGTTCAATGCTATCAATCCTCCACTAGTTCCAAATGACAAAATCATGCCACCCCCACTTCACTTAAAGCTGGGGTTTGTCAAGCAGTGTGTTAAAGCTTTACACAAAGGGAAATCTCCTGCCTGTGAAATATTGAAAAATATATTTCCAAATCTCACTTTTGCTAAGTTGTCAGAGGGTGTTTTAACTGGTCCTGACATCAAAAGGATGTTTCGTTCTTCTGATCTAATCCTCTCTATGCATCGTTCAGAAATGGAAGCCTTCTTCGCTATCAAAGACGTAACGGATCAAACTTCGCTGCCTACTTCGCCTACTTCGCTATCAAACACAGATCTCCTGACTATCAGCAGCTTGTTTCGAACATGCTTCAGAAAATGGAGGTGATTGGTTTTAGAATGTCAACTAAACTTCACTTTCTTAAATGTCGTTTGAGTGTTTTCCCCGAAAATTGTGGACTGTTTAGTGATGAGCAAGGTGAAAAGCTTCACCAACTGCTGAAGTCGCATGAAGACAGACAGGTTCAGGGGAAAAAACTCCATCAATATGATGTCGGACTATATTTGGAAAGTTGTAAATAATGCAGACTAACTCATGTTTTGAAAATATAGCATGAAAGTAATGTCACTAAGTGTTTTGTTCTTTTGCTGTCCTATAAAAGATGGTTTTTATATCAACAAAACCAACACTTCTAAAAATCTATTTTGATGGACTGTGATAAATATATAATACGTCGTACAATAATACACGTACATGTATGTAGGGCCTACATTTTGCATGTATAGGCCAATATTGTAAACGTCAGCAGTTACTAGCATGCATGTACAATTATATACATGTATGTTAACCGCATAAGTTGTACAAATACGTAGCGCAAAAAGAAAAAATCACCACGTGCAAGATTAAAACGTAGGTTTACTCAATTTGGTCTAATATGACCATAGCGTTTCATGGTGTCGTAAAAACATTCTTATTTACCCGACAAAAACAAAAATATATTGTAGTTATTCGATTTGATGCAATAAGTAGGACCTACCGTATATAGATAGGTCTCTAATTTTTGGTATCCATAGGACTACTAAGAGTTGGAAATCCTATTTAGCTTAATGAAAATTATGCTAATTAAGACTATAGAAATGACTAATACCATGATATCATGTAAAGTACGGTTTTCATTGAGAAACCGAACACAGATTCGGGTTTTTCGACATCGAATTGACCAGAAACACAATAAAAAGTCACTCAACTGCAAAAAAAAAATTTTTTTGTCACATAGTGTTATCAATCATTTTCGATGGAAGTTTATCAAATGTCGCTTTAAGTTGGATCCATGCCACTCGGCTCCTCCCAGCTTGTTAATGTGTGCCTCACACGGTTTTTCTTCAGTCTCTACCAGGCAGGAAAATCCTCAATCCTCTTCAAAAAATATGAGTACACTTTCGATTTTAATACGCGCTGTGGAGGAGACATCACACAAGATTAACGTGACGGTGAAGAAGTAATGTTCTCAAACAAACTAGTATTTTAACTAGTCTCTGATGTGACATTTGGCGCGTAGGTGTGATCGAGGCTAGGAAGGCTTGTCTTTTCTACTAAATCCCTGAGTGAAAAGACAATCCTTTTTCACTATCACGGTTCATTCTCTCAACTATTATAAGCTTTGCATGCAGGACTGTCTCTGTATTTTTATTTGACGGAGAAACTTTGACATCAAGACAGTGACAGCTATGTACGAGGATAAATAACTTGTTTGTATTGTATTTCGGGTCTAGTTATAGGCCGGAGTCCGAAGTCCTATCATGGAGGACTGCGACTCCGACTCCAGCAAAAATAATATGACTCCGGGACTCCGACTCCGCATCCCTGGTCAGTTTACGGTCATAATTGTATTTTTTCATTGATCGCGATTGGTATAACTGCTCTGTAAAACTGGTAAAACATTGATCAAGTTCCGACATAAACTTTAGTTCTTTATTTTGATCGGAGCATTTACCAGCTCTACGATTGTGTTTACTAACTACTGCCTACAGCCCCAGCAACAATTCACAACTAGTCTACATGTACGTCGGATGCATCAACCGGACAACTGCTGCGATGCCAGAATGAATGAGATGAGGCCAGGCCATAAAATCGAAGGAAGAGCCGAATGTGTGCCTGAAACATCAACATTATAGTTCTTGTATAGATGACCTCCAATCGTGTAATTTTCATGCATGTATCTTTAAATACTTGTAGATTGAATGCTATTATGACTTCGTTATTGAATGCTGCAAGTACCTGAGTTTGGGAATAATAAGCTATTTACGATGAACAAAGTCCCTGATTGAAATACTTAGCATGAACGGAAACTCATCACGGTACTGAATAATCGAAGGTTCAACCCTCGTACGTTTCGCCCTCTGCTGATCTCCCAAACTATTGCACCTATTTTGCCAAACCACATATCAATCGAACAGGCATTGAAAGGGAATTCAGAAAAACAGCATCAGTTAGTTTTATTAGACGGTCATCCGTGGGCTGAGGTGAAGGTCAAAGGTCAAATACAGCCAATAATCAACAAATTTTCATTAGATCGCTATTTGAAATGGAAATTGACAATAAAAACTGATAAACTATACACTAAGCGAAAGAACTGGTTAAGGTGGTTAATAAAATGATGATTATCAATCGCTCTGAGATTACATTATTGTATTAGATGAGGTCAAAGGTCAAATTAAACTTCTAGTTCACCTCAGATATCACTAAAATCGCAATTTTAGTATTCAGTTTCTGCAGGTGAAGAAACAACCGAAGGCACACAACCGAGACACTAAAGCTAAAAGCAATAGGTCTCTAAAAAAGTTTAATGATTGCTGATTAGATGCAGAACTAAAAATTACAAAAATAGTAAAAAATCGTATCTAAAATTCGAATTTCAATTTTCAAACATCCATACATAACAAGCATATAAGCGAGGATTTTCAATTTGTGAATATCTCTATATTAATAGGAAGAATCATTGATGCAATTTCAACTTATTTCATCAAAAATTGATTGTGCAATATATATTAGAAGTGAATATATATCGAAATCAGCCAAAATATTCCAAATATTCAAATTTTAAAATTGTTCTCACGACAAAAGTATTGTGTCAAATTTATAATCCTTCTACCAAAAGTTGAATAATACGTGCAGGAAAGTAAGCTAATAAAAATCTAGTGCCCATAGCTTGCTTGGTTCAAAAAATATTTCAAACATTCGCCAAAGGGGTGGCGAAACAAAAACCCCCCAGTGCGGCGAGGGATAATATCTCTCCCTGAGAAATTCTTAAAGATTCTATCCGTGAAAAAAGACCTCACTTTCAGAAAGCTTCTCTCCACAAGATATGGTTGATTGTCGCTCTCAGTGTGGAAATAGGTGACTTACTGCATCAAGATCATCATGTGTTGATAACCAGAATAGTAATCCTTTCCAAGATAATTAAAGAAGAAACAATCCGTTGACTTGGCTGCATTGATTTCAATCAGAATTTCTCCATCTTTAGGAATTCTTTGATGTCGGAGAACAATTAATGCCGAGACGGCGTCTTTTGGAATTAAGTAGATCGATTCGTTGTTCTTCATTTTCACCTGAAAATTCGTCACATGGTTGTGAAAATTCGTCACAAGTTTCTATCAGTTCAGACATTAAAGTGACTTTCAACTGTCACAAACCGATTGAGCTTCTTCTTCGATCGCAAATGGGAGCAGATCTGAAAGGCTGCCGGCACTGGGAATGATCGGAATGCCTCTCAACATCAGCACCACCCCAAATTCACCGAATATCTTCCGAACACTTTACTGAAGATCTGCCATTCCATCATTCCCAGCCGATCAGCAGTTCTTTCTTATAGTCCGCTGCATTAACATAAAATTGATTAAAAACTGGATTATGGAATACACAGAGTGTCCACAGAAACATGCAATTATCAGACTTTTGGAGTATATATTTATACCACAGAAATCTGTCACGCTAGAGCGGGCATAGACATTGAAAACAATAGCATGCGGTGGACACGCGTGGTCATGACATCTTACCTAAATGATGGCGGTCTCAAGTGGTTCACAATCGGAAGATAACAGCAGCTTAACAGTGCATTTTGCAAGTATTCGCGGTTATTATCATTCCTCTTTATATATATGAAAGCAGAGATGTAAGCAGAGATGACCGGATATATCTTGGTCAAGTTGTTCATCGAGCTATATTAAGAGCCTCCAGAAAATATCAATGTGTCCGCTTCCTTGAGTAAAAACCCATTCGGAAATCAGTTATCAAAAGTATCTTCATGTCATGAAACAAATTTGCGTTCATGATATTTATTGATGATACGGAGGGTGTTCAATGTGTGACTGGTTTTACAAAGAGTAGAGCACCAGACGAAAGCTGTTTTTAAGCATCAACTCAAGTATGAAGAACCTCCTGTTGGCGACCATCCTGTATGAAATGTTCAACGTTCGACCAGTTTCATGAGATGAGTCAATACAATGTGTGACGTAAGCGCGAACATAGAAATGCATCAATGAATGAACTAAAGGACAAACATGGTATTTTAAAAACAATGGTACACTAATAATGTCCTAAAATAAGAAAGCTAAAAGGCAAAGTACATCTGATGTACATAATTTAACGCAAAGTAGAAAAATAATTAGAAAAATCAGAAAAAATGTTCGTGACGGAAAGATCAACAACTTTTGAGGCTTGTCTAACATAAGGAATACAAACTCTTTTACATGCAGAATTTTCATCTTTTCTGCTGTGACATCGAAAAGTATTCGAATCAACAGAAGTCTCACGATAACTTTTGCAAAACAAATTATTCATAACATCTAAAAGCTGTTCTCAACGGGAACTTTCATCAGAGCAAATAACGGAGGCACGTTTTGTGAGGCACTTAACAACTGAACGCTTGTGAGAGAAAGGGTTGTAAGAATTAAATGACAAAAACTTGTTGGAACAAACGGACTTGCTGTTCACACCTAATAGCCAAATTTTCACACCTAGTAACAGCAACGTCCAAAAATGATATCTTACGATTACCTTCATGGTCAACAGTGAATGATAGTGACGCTTCCAGACCAGCATTAATAAATTGCAAAAATGAATCAACATTTGATTCTGGCAGCGCGACCCAAGTGTCATCTACATAACGTTGAAATGAAATGTCGTGTCCTAATACATTCTTCGTTGATCAACCGGAATTTTTCACATAACTTTTATGACGCACCTAAATGTTCAACAACATGCAAGTGCATTAATATTTTATTGAACCTCATTTACATACAGGTTTGCAGGAAAAGTAATCTAAAGATTTTATCATGATATTCGGTTCGTATGAAATTATGATCGAATAGCTTCTTTTTCTATTCACTTAAGTTTTCTTTAACTTTTTTTTATGTGTTAAGTTCAAATGCTAACGATCAAGTGGGGTTCATGCAGGTCTCATATTCTTGCTATAAAACCACGTAAACACTTCACACTATTCAAACTTGATTCTAGTGATTTTGGAATGAGTTATCTTTCTACAGAATATAGAAGACGCTTATTTCTACTGTGTATGCTGTAAAACATCCATGTACTGGTTATGAAATAGTACTTTCCATGCCATATCTTTTCAAATCTGAATGCAAGCTTACACAATATACACTTCAGGATTTCAGGATATCACGCTCGACAATGAGAATTCTGTTGTTGCATGTTGGTGCTCCTGTGTACTATGATTTACCATTCAGACCTAGGGTTTGATTTAATCTCGGAATTTTATAGTTTATTAGCAACACTTCTACTATAAGAATTTCAAATTCACTACGTCCTGTGTATTTAACAGAAAAAAAACAACTATTGAAGTCGTTACTACAGTTTGGACATATGTTCAGATGTCTACTTACGTCTGAGTTTCCTCCTACATGTTCTTTTATTCTTTGATGTAATCTGCGTTTTGTTTGTCCCAAGTATTGGGTATCAGGATCAACCTGACATTCAAAATTATTAGCACTACATGATCGTATCAGGTTATTTGTTTTATCTTTCAGACTAAAATACTGACCTGCTTTAGAAGTATTGAATATTATTTTAACATCATGGTCCAATTTCCTAAATACTTTGACAAGTTTGCTTCGGAATTTTATGGATGTTTTACCCAAAAAAAGGAAGTATCATAAACTTGGTATCCTCCCATTCATCTTTCTTCGTTACTTTGTTATCCGTATTATATTTTATTTCCAAGAACTGCTTTATCAACGAGTTGATGAAATCAATGGGATATGAGTTACTTAATAGAATTTTTGGGATATTTTTAATCTCTGTCAAAAAGTTTCCAGCTTGAGCATACATGATGCGATCTATGCAACTTTCCTGTCACAAGGGTACGTACGTTTCCATTGGATAGGGCAGGTAGCATTACAATTCATTAAAAGACCTGTATATATACTTTTCCTAAAGATCGATGTCGATAGGCCATTACCTTTGTCAAATTCAACATCCAAAAATGAAATTATATTTTTACTTTTCTCTACGGTAAACTTTGTTGTGAAAAGGTTGTTGTGAATTCAAAAAAGAATGAAATTTATCTATAATCTTAATAATATCAAAAACAACTAATATTTCATCGACATACCGTCTATAAAACTTAGGGGCAAATGTTTCATTCATCCAACTTTGCTCAAGGTTAGAAAGAAATAAATTCGCTAACGTAGGACCCAATGGTGACCAAAGTCCGCATCTGTAAATAACTGAATTCAAAATGATGGATCTCCCTCAGATTTGAAAGAATTCGCTTCAATCGAGCACAAATGCTCACTGACGCTGTGGCTTGGCGCTGTGGACTTCCAACCACTATGACCATCATTTCAATTCAATATATGCAAATTTATGCGTCGGAATTAATGGTAAATCTCTTTTCTTAAAAGTATTCGAATAATTGTTTTTGATAATTGTTATTGTTCTCCTTGAATCGTTGTTTGTCATTGTCAGCGTATGAGCTTATTAAGTCTATTCATTGGTAGCAGCTGCGCAAAGATAATTCGAAATTGAGATATAATTAAGTATGTACTGTATATTAATGTATACTTAACATTTATCGCATCTTCAACTTACCTGCGCAACCATAATCCACGCGACGATAGGCACAGCGGAAATCTCGTTTAACCATGTTGTGCGATTGCATTGGTTTTTCTATCTTGATTGCTACGTGATCAGATCGATTTTCGCCGCTTTACTGGCAGTTTTATTGTTATCAAGCAACAATAGTTCGAATATCTCTTGATAATGTACACAGTCAAGCATAGAAATTGATAGCAATGAATAACTTAAAGTAAACAATCTATTTCCATGCGTTCCTGCCGGTAATTCGCTCATGTAGGTATAGTCCGGCAGCCAGAGCGAGTTTCTGCAGGGAACGAGGCCGAAAATGAGACTTTCACAGATTGATATACATCCTATACCTACTACGAATTCGGGCGTCTGCCGTGTTCTAGTGAGTTCCTCTTCTTGTCAGACAAGATCAAAGAAAAACACATGTAAATCCAATGGGAAGCAGATTGCAGTTTTTGGCTAAAATGAAATTTTGTTTGTTTTCTCTTATCAACTGAAAAGTATAACTGCAGTCATAATTTTTGGAATGGAATGTCTAGAGTATTGTATACTATTCTAGAGTACTGTAGTACTATTGAGTATGATAATGAATCAGGCACGGAGAGAAGTAGTATTTTCTGAGTTTTTATGACATACTGGTCATCAAAATCCGTGAACTAATAAAGATTTAGTGATATCATGAAGTTTTCACAAAATCATGACCTTGGTTGAAAATGTTATATGCTCACTTTTTCATCACAAGTGTTCATGTTTGGTATCTTCAGAATCCTTGCGATGAAAGTTATATTCATATAAGCCCAATATTTTTTATTCAATCTTCAATATTTTTTTCTCATTTCCGCAAAAGTGCACAAACAATGAAAGCAAACAGTCGGCAGCCGCTTTGAGGAACAAAGACATGCCTTCGCTAATTGTCTTGCTTTGAACATTCGTTCACCTTACATGGTGTTTGTTTACTTTTGTAGAAATCGTTTTATAACAAGTTGAGGCGTACTTCTGGAGATATAAGGAACATACTCTGAATCTGACATACATTATTTTCAATGGGAATCTCTCCATTTTTGCGCAAGTTTGATGCACCATGCAACTTTCTATGACGAATTCATTTAACTACAAGTCAATTTCAGCCATACAGATAATTCAAATATTCAATTATACAGATACCTATGCAAGATATTGATTGATAATTATTCAACTTCAAGAAAGACGACTTATTCACGTACTCGGCATTTAAAGCATCACGTCATCAACATAGATCTTTACAACGCAGCTATGGCACTTTCGAAAGAAGAGCGCATTGATGTCGTTTTTGCACGACGCTATCGGGAGTAACCGAGCAATAGCAGATGATTACAGTCGTCGACATCCCGAACGACCAATTACACATAGCGCCGTTGGAAAACTCATGCGTAAATTTAGGGAATCTGGAAGTGTGGACGACCGTGAGAGAAGTGGAAGACGTCCCTCTGTGACAGATGAACTGTCAACGATCTCTATTTTAGCTGCGGTTTCCAAAAGTCCTCACAAAAGCTCTCGTCGTCTAAGAACAAAGACTTAGTCAACGCAGTGTTCTTCGAATTTTGCATGGCTTCAAATGACATCCGTACAAGGTGCAAAGGCTACACCATCTTAGTGAAGATGACCCCGACAGACGGGTGGAAGAATCTTCGAATTTCTCTTCGATGATGGTCTTCATCGAATAAACCAATTTTTATGTTAACGGTGAAATAAATCATCAAAATTGGAGATATTGGAGTGATTCGATCTAAGAAGATCAGGGATCTGGATCATTTGCAAGAAAGAATTGTTGATGCTTGTGCCTGCATTTCGTCGGATGTTTTGAGTCGTGTTCGTATTGACTGGAGAAATCTCCTCCTGTTGTGTCTACAACAGAACGGCTTCCACATAGAACACATAAAGTGATTAGCCTTCCTTTTCCTTGTGTCTTGTTGAATACCAATTCCTATCAAAATAAATTGTTTTCATCATATTCTAGATCCAAGTGGAAGCTTATGTAATTCAACTTTGAGTTCATAGTAACTTTTTTTTGCAAAGTAAAATGCTTACTGCATGTATTTACCCGATTCAGCAGTGATAAATTAGGTTAACCATCGCCTCACCCTGCAGAAATTTCGAAATATAACATGCATCTGTGAGTTGTGTGTTCCTTATTCTGCTATGGCATCTTCAGCTGTCAGCTATTTTCATCTGCACTGCACTCATGCAAAAGCTTCCCATGAGAACTCCTCATATTGAAATGAAATCTAGAGGGAATAATTCATTCTTCATATTTCGCACATTCAATAAGCAATATCTAGATCAATGAAACATACAATTCCAAAGACATGCAACACTTCTGAAAATCAGAATTGGCCAGATGCATCAGTGTTGCAAAACAATGAACAGTACAATTTTCAGTTTCTCAATCGACAACGGGCATCAATGGGCTGTATTCGACTATAGAGTTATCATAAAGAAGGTGACATAATCCGTATGTCATCAACCATCTACAGTACGCACCAGAAAGTTCAGCAGGTATTACGAAGTCAATTTATATGAATGTATAAACCCTTATTGCAATCATCCAGAGGTTCAACGATATAGAAAATAAAAAAATTCTCTGCCAGAGACAACAGTTAATCGATGAAGCTTAGATTCAGTAGATTAGAATCATTAGATACTTGCATAAAAATCTTACAGAATATTTTATTAAATTTATGCGATTTATGAACTCAATTAAACTATACAATTAAACTCGGCGGGAACGGCTATCAAACGAAAAGAATGCGAGTCTTTAAATAGCCTGCTTGTAGTTTTTGGAAGGCATGCATGTCACAGACATCATATAATTACGTCAGTCATCAAAATCATCTATGACCTATTGTCTAATTATGACGTCACCTTTCAAAATGGCCGCCATGATGATAAAAGTGGGCTATATCTCGAAAATGAATAATTTTAAGGCCCAATAATGTATTGCGAACAGACATAAAGTCGACCATTTCCTTTCATTTGAGACTAGTTTTATGCCAATAAGCTGCATTATGTCAAATAATGACCTCATAATTCAAAATTGCTACCATAATTGCGAAAATCTACTGTAACAGCACTATGCTGCACTTATATTGGTGTCAACATGCAAGTCTTTATTTCTCTTAACATGCCTAACGCATAAATATATTTAAGACATAGATAGAAAATCCTACAGATCTAATGAGCCTACAGTCCTTTTAGATAGCGCATATACTTGAGAGCGCGCAATTTTCACATAACATTTTTTTCTAATCAGTGACAAAGTGGGTGGTGAGAAGGTGAAGTATTAATTAAGTCACAAATGTCAACCTTTGTAGCGAATAAATGTTTCCAGCAAATTTGTTGCACATTTTGAACGGCTGATTGGAACTTGAGAGCACTTCACCCATGCGACTCAGTTGCTTGTTAGCTATATTTTCCCAAAGATGATTGCTGGAATGGACAGAATTGTACCACATGGTTGAATATCACACCTGTCGTGACGCTGATCATAAGATCTAAGTTAACAGTTCGGAATTCAGAAATTGAAGTTTCCAAGTCTGGCGAGAGGTCTTTTCCAAAGCGAGTAAGTCCACAGGGATTCTACCACCTTATGGGAAAGCTCCAAACTCACGGCAAAGCTCCAATCAGCCATTCAAAATGTGCAACAAATTTACTGGTGTTAAGATATTGATTGATGTTCGATATCTTGTATTTATGGAATAACTATTCCATTGTATATCTATGTTTATTGCTTTCCTGTATTATCAAGGTTTATTTATCCTTAGTGCTCTGTCACCTTCGTTTGAGTTACGTTTGAAGCTATTTCGTGTCTATGGGCACGGTAAGATTCTATGGTCCCAAAATATAAAACATACTCATCATATTGCTTGAGTTGTACTGACGTCTGCTAGAACTACTGCTGGAACCGGGAACTTTATCAGCTGGAAACATTTATTCGCAACAAAGGTTGACATTTGTGACTTAATGAACACCGGGGATGCGGAGTCGGTGTCCTATCAAATGATAGGACTCCGGACTCCGGCCTATAACTAGACCCGAAATATAATACAAGCAAATTATTAATTCTTGTGCATAGTTCTCACTGTCTTGATAATAGCAACCGCTTCCAGGCGACCTCGGACAATCGATCTAATATGATTCAATGCCTCCGGCTTTCACGAGGTCGAAGTGATATTTCAATGCGCCTTCCTCAATATTAGATCGATTGTCCGAGGTCACATGGAATCGGTTGCTATTATTATATAAACAAACCAGGAAGGCAACGTCACAATGCGCGCTGAAAGCTTTACTTGCTCTTGACACAATCATGGAGGGTGTGCGTCGCTGGTCTTGGTGATCTTCATGCCACGTTAGCAATTCGAGGACTGGGTTCGATTCCCAGCCGGCAAGCCATTTTTCATGGTGGTGCCAAGAGCAAGGCGCATTGAAATATCTTTTCGACCTCGTGAAAGCCGGAGGCATTGAATCATATTAGGTCACTCTCTTGATGTCAACTTTCTCCGTCAAAGAAAAGTACAGAGACAGCAGTGCATGCAAAGCTTGTAATAGTTGAGGGAATGAACCGTGATAATGAAAAAATGATTGTCTTTTCATTCGGTGATTTAGTAGAGAAGACAAGCCTTCCTAGCCTCGATCATACCTACGCACCAAAGGTCACATCAGAGACAAAAATGAAGTACTACTTTGTTTGAGAACATTACCTCTTACCCTCACGTCAATCGTGTGTGATGGCTTCTCTAAAGCGCATATTAAAATCGAAAGTGTACTCATATTTTTTGAAGAAAGATGGGGATTTGCCTGCCTGGTAGAGACTGGAGAAAAACCGTGTGAAGCACACATTAACAAGCTGGGAGGAGACGAGTCGTATGCATCCAACTTAAAGCGGCATTTGATAAACTTTCATCGGAAATGATTGATAATTGATGCAGCCATGATCACGAAAAATAGGTTCAGGTAGGCCTATAATGATCTATGATGAAGGTTGCCAGTTTTTTTTAAAAAACCAGGCTATATATGCTTGCTACCCGGAGTCGGAGTCCCATCAAATTGATAGGACTCCGCATTCCTGATTAACACTTCACCTTATCACCACCCACTTTATTTGTCAATAATTAGAAAAAAATGTTATCTGAAAATTGCGCGCTCTCAAGTATATGTGCTATCTAAATGTTTCATTAGGACAGAGATCTGTAGGATTTTCTATCTATGTCTTAAATTTATTTATATGAGATACGCTGAATATATTGGGAGAAATAAAGATTTGTATGGTGCTTAGACCTAAAATTAATTTTCTTTCGAGTTACAGCAGATTTTCGTAATTATGACAGCCATTTTGAATTTAACTTATTGGCATGAAGCTAATCTTAAATGAAGGAAAATGGCCGACTTTACATCTGTTCGCAATACATTATTGGGCATTAAAATCATTCATTTTCGAGATATAGCCCATTTTTATAATCATGGCGGCCATTTTGAAAGATGACGTCATAATTTGGTAAATAGCTCATAGGTGATTTTGGTGACTGACATACTTGGGTAAATCCAATTTATTCCACAACATTTCTGTCTTTTCAACTTTGGGTCTCAGATTTCCGTGAAAATTTGCATATACACTCATTGAAAAAATTTTTGAAACATTTACTTCTTTAACTTCTTTCTTTTTGACTGGAATATATGCATGCATGTATGATACCTTGATAATTTAGTCACAATCTCCACCAAGTCGCTTGCATAGAAAAACAACGCATGTAGTAGATTCAACTTTAATAGCGCGTGTGCCCCCCTCTCTAGCTCCAATACATTCAGTAATCTGAGATGGCATGGATTCACAAAGTTTCTGAATGAAGGATGTTTCAAGGAGAAGCCACTGCTCTGTCAGTCTTTCAGAGAGAATCTTCAGGGACACTGGTGGAAGTGAATAGCGGTCTCTCACTCACCGCCCAAGCTCGTCCCATACTTGTTCAATGGATGACAAGTCAGCTGAGCGTGCAGGCCAGTCAAGGGTTTGAATGTTCAATCTCTTAACAGTGGCAATGACAGACGAGGAGCGATGTGGTCTTGCGTTGTCGTCTTGGAAGACGAGATCCTCCAGCCTGACCACGGGCAACAATAGGAAGCACAATTTCATTGAGATACCTCTCTCCAGTCAACGTGTCTTTGATGATGACTGCTGTCGTTCGTCCGCCATGCCAAATGCCACCCCACAGCATAACACTTCCACCACCACATCTGTCGTGTTCTTTAATACAGCATGTGGCAAAGCGTTCACATGGAAGACGATGCACTCTGACACGACCGTCATTGAAATCTAGAGTGAATCTCGATTCATCGGTCCACAAGACTTTCTGCCAGTGATGGTCATTCCATGAGCGATGGGCATCACACCAAGCAACTCGTCTTCTGCGGTGCTCAAAACTCAATGGAATTAGGACAGCTGGTCGTCGCGATTGAATTCCAGCTTCTTGCAATCTTTGGTAAGCCGTTCGAACGCTACAGTCTATATTTGAGGCACTCTTCCAGAGTACGACTAGCTTTGGGACTGACACAAATCAATTCCTCTTTGCAGCTAAAACTAGACGTGCGTCTGTCCTTCCTGCAGACTTTCTTGGTCGACCAGATCCCTTCTTCTTTTTAACATCTCTTTCTGCTTTCCATCGATACCACCACCTCCAAACAACGACTCTCGATAATTGCAGCTTTTCGGCAACACTCGCACAACTTCTGCCACAACGAATCATTCCAATAGCCATACCTCTAGTAAACTGATCCTGTGCCATTTTGTTTTACAAAAGCTGGATTTCAGTTCACGTATATTTTCAATTTGTAAAAGCAATTGTGACAGTTGTACAGTTGTATCGATATCAAAATTTGAAATTTGAAATTTGACAACCATAGATCTTTCACCATTCTCTAATGTGTTGAATGGTAATACATAGAAAGCGAGATATTGCATCATACCTGAGAAAAAAATGAAACAAACGTCAATTCAAGCCAATGGTGGTTTGTTTCATTAATTATGTCAATGAGTATATACTCATTTTTTACGCTGAACACGAAGATCTTGGCGGCGACCACACCAAATAAAAGCTTTCCATAGAAATCTAGCACTTTTAAAATGCCATTTTCTTCTACATCTCGGTCAGAGGACAATGATCTCGGTCAGATAGATGTCGAACAGGAAACTCTTCGGTTTCTGCATTTGGGTTGTTGATGAGACTGGGAACTTAGGATGAATGCTTGCATGCGTAAAGCGAAGTGACCAAAATGTAATGTATTGCATATAATGTCCTTTGACCGTGACCCGCCTTGTCCTCTGACCGAGATCTTCATATTTCAACGTTGTCCTCTGACCGAGATTTTTTAGGGTCTCGGTCAGAGGACATTCTCGTGGTTTTTGGAGATTTTGAGAGGGTTAATTAATATAAATGAAAAATTTCTTTTGCGTAGACGTTAAGAGCATGGATCCCTCCTATGCTGTGAAATTTCATCGATTCCTGACAAAATTTCTGGTTTCAGCATCCATATGCAATTTTTTGGAATATTCAAATTCTCTGGTCGAAAAAACGAATAAAAATATTTTTAAATCAATACTGCTCACTTGCAACGTCACCAAACTGAATTTTCTTTACGGATTTATAAACTAGCACACCAGAGGATTTGTTTGGTGCAAAACGTTTGATGGAAAAATCAATATTCTTCGAGAAAAGGTACCTCGGTCATAGGACAGAAAACGTCTCGGTCAGAAGACATTCTTTTCATTGGACAATGGAAACCCAGTGAAAATTCAATGATTGATATTAATAACAATATTTAAAATTAGACTGTCTTAAAGAGCTGATCTTCTTCTTTCAGATGATATAAATATTAGTGGGTGTATTTCAATGTATCTAATCAAAAATCCGTGTTGAAGTGAGAATACTGTAACTTTGGACATGCTTTTTTGGTCTTTTTTCGGCAAAAAACGGCAACTTGTGAAGAAGGTCTTGGCTTTGTGACTTATTTAAAAACCATGTCATAATAGATGAGATCCTGACGGTTCGATTGAAAAAAAAACTATTGAAATCGGTTCAGAAATATGGATTTTGCAAATCAAAGACACATTTTCGTCAAATGTTGTGGATTAAATTGGATTTACCGACATGATGTCTGTGACATGCATGCTTAAGGGCTCGCATGTTTTTCGTTTGATGGCCGCTCCCGACAGGTGTGTTCAGTACAGGCTTAAATTAACATTCAAAGGTTAAGACCACGTATTCAAAAGCCATTGTTTTGATTTGTTTTAAAAAATCTCTCCTTACAAAGTAAACTGTTTTGACACATAAACGTCATCGAGAAGTAAATCAGTATTTTCATGTTGAAGCAAAAGCCACCTCATAAATGTAGAAAACCATTTGAGTAATTTATAGCTGTATTGTATGTTACAGAAGTCAATTATTCGCTCAAATTAGCGACAAAGCCAAAACATCTTTGTTTTGCGACACATTTACCTGTACGTCAAAAAGCGGAAAAATCAACAATCAAACTTCTATGAAACATGATTTATTGCAAACATTAATCAAACATTCAATCATTGAATGAAGCCGGTGATCGGAAAGAGGATGACATTTTCGTGTGGCATTCCTTCAGATGTCCATGACTTCGCCGGAATATCATCTTCTGTTTATACGATGATCGATTCATGTAGCAGAAACAATTAGTGCATCTGTTTGGTATATCAAAAATAAAATACAAATAGATCAAGGCATCGTTTCAGTGGGACGTTGACACTTGGAGTCATTTCCGATCCGCCATCGTGTTAAAATTGATGTAATTCAAACTTTATATAGAAATAGCAACGCCAAGGTTTTCATTAAGTGGCCCGATATATTTCGCCGGCTCTTCTCAAGGTGAACACCGGAGTGAGAGACATGGAAGTTGACAGCAGAATTGCAAGCATGAACGCAGTTAACAGACGGAGTATTTCGTGACATAGATAGCCGACACATTCACGTGGCTAATAAAACGTCTTCTACTGAAAGGTAGGGAGTATTTACAAACAGAAAAATTAATAAAGGCAAATAAAAAGCAAAAAATAAAAATAAGGGCATGTAATTCAAACTGCCAATTTATTATCATTGAAACTCAACGATGATCTTACATCACTTGAAAAGAATATTATCAAATACAAGCGATCACTTGCAATATCATTCGCTGTATGTTGCTGTTTTTCTATCGCATTCATTTGAATTAAATTATGCAGTTGTTCGATTGTTATAAAACTCATCAAATGGAAATAGATAGATGTTGAGACAACCCATGTACACTGAAGTATGAAGGCACTAAAGGGGTAGTATATCAACGCAATATTTTCTATCAAATCTAAATGTCCGAGTCAATCTTGAAATTGGAAGAATTCCGTCAATAATTATCTAACTGACCCACCCTTCAATGGATTCAAGTGATACTGAAAGCTATCCACACCGCGCGCCGTTTGGATTCTCTCTTCATATCTTCGTATGAATCAACTTAGAAATGTGCCTTGGTTTCAGCCACTTCTTGTGATTTTTGAAAGAGATTTCCCTCACAGTTGTGTGATCAAGACAGATTTTGTCAAATAATGAATCAAAGTAAAGCTATTCAAATCATTCCAGCCCCTGAGTTTCATTTAAAATTGAGAGGAAAATAATCTTAGAGGAGCCTCCAGCACTATCAATAATCTCGAAAGCCGTTGACAAGTAGTCCAACAGCCAGAATGATAAACACTTTATGAATCCGCGCCGAGTTCTATCCGGTTCCTCCTCTTGAGAAAACAAGAAAATCCAATGGGAAGCAGATTGAAGATTTCGGTGAAAATGAGATTGCCTGTTCTCCCTGCTGATTAAATGCTGTGTCTAGAGCCACCATTTTTACCATGGAATGTATTTGATTCATAAACTCATGACCCTCTGTCCGGTTTTGCTAATTTTAGCCACATATAACCACATTCTCGCATGTAATCTCAAGCATATGAATAACAGATGCACTTGTGCATGACAGCTTCTTAATCATAGAAAATCATATTTCCACTGAAGATTTCAATCTCATTTTCCTTGGATTTACATGCGTTTTTTTGTTCCTGTCTGAGAAGAAGAGGAACCGGGTAGAACTCGGCAGACGCGCTGATTTATGCAGACTCTGGTGACCAAACTGATTTTTCAAAGTTAAATGGGTTGCTCTCATGATTTCACAGAGTTCTATAAGAAGGCGAATTGAACGTCATCTTGATCATCGTTACGTGTGGAAGGTGGGTTCTCTTCGGCTTCTAACTGTTCCAGTCTTGGGAGTGGAACAGTTATGTTCGAATTGGCATCCTCAGTACGCACCGAACTTTGCATGAGTTTATCTTGCGACACTTGCCAGTCTTTCCTCTTCCTTCGTTTGGTGATCATCACAACTGCAATGATCAGCGCAAATAAACAGCCACCGCTGATGCCCAGCACGACGATGACAGCTGTATTGAGAACTTGCCGACCTCCATGAAGCAGCTGATCGTCTCCCAAATGAAATTTTTCATCAGTTTTAGTCGATGCAGATAACTTAGTCGTTATATTTAACTTGGTAGTACTTTGAATTTCACATTTCTCTCCTCTAAAGCTATTTGCACAGCGGCATTCGATCTCAAAATCCGACTTCTCCATACAAGTGCCACCATTGAAGCATTTATGATTCTTACAGGAGACATAGCGCTTTTCACACTGTTGACCAGTGTAAGATGATGGACAGTTGCACACAAATTCGGCTTTGCCATTTTTCATCCGAGTTGTACATTTTCCTGAATTTCGGCATGGACTTGACCGACACAAGTCCGGTACTCGACATTGAGGTATCTCATAACCAGGTGGACAATCACATTGCCAAAGATACTCATTTCTAATACCTTGTTTGCATTTCCCACCATTTAAACAGGGATTTGACAAGCATGGGATATATCTATGACATAACGACCCATTGAAATGTGTAGAACATTTGCAGGAATATCTTTGGCGACCGTCGGTCCACAAGCATGTGCCTCCGTTCATACAAGGCGAAGAGTTGCAAGGATTTTCGAATTCACAGTGGAGGCCTTTATAGCCTGGGGGACACTGGCAGAATTTCCCATTGAGATTAATCTGACATTTGCCTCCGTTCTGGCAAGGATTGGAGACATAACAAGGTTGCTGAGAGCAGGTTTGTCCATACCACCCATTCTTACACCGCAGTTCCCCAGAGTGAGAACAATACTGGTTCACAGAAGTTGGCCGACATTCTTTATCGCACTGATTACCATAGAAATGTTTCTCACATGTTACATTGACTTGAATGGAGAGAGCATCAATATCCAGGTTGTCATCGGACATAAGATCTCTATGACTCGCTTTATTCACCGATGGTGGAAAAGAGTCTTTGAACGTCGCAATTAGCTGATGTCCGAGAGAGTTTCTCATGTCAATATCCTGAACTATAATTTTAATGAAGAAATATCTCGACAGTTTTCTTTGTTTTAAAATGAAGGTCGGTGCGGATGATGGATCATCTGCAAAGTAGAAATGTGAGGTGTCGCGCATTCGGGTATGCTTCACCTGAAGCAATCCGCAGTTATATCCATGACTTCCAATACACATTGTCATTTGAGGATCACATGAAGATTGTTTCTCACCAAACAAGTGGTCACATAAGTCGCCATTCACAAGATTATCTTCGCTGTGACCATATTTCAAAATTTTGATCTCCACAATTGCCCCAGCATTACTGAGAGGGAAAAATCCTGTCAGGAATAGCATGAGGACCAGTGAAAGATGAATCAGGTGATTCCGCATGATGTGATGAAGATGCCAAAGTCGAGGAGAGTTCAGATTCGAATGGTTATCTGCGGCAGGTTCATAAGGCAGCCGCGAATTTTGGTGATATAACGAAAATTGCAACTAATTATCTGTGTCGCTGTGTGTGTGTGCGCGCTCACCCGGATATATCGATAAAAGGTTATAAGATGAGATGCAGGCACATTAACACATTGCGGAATTCAGATGATTGGTTCAAAAGTTTCTCATTTTGATATCTATTATCTGCAGCATATTAATTGGTTGTGTAAACATCAACAACCACAACGAAATCATTCCACAAGGCAAATTCTGTAATGACAAATTGTCACGCTTAAGTAGTTCATCTTTCTTGTTTAGTTATATTAACAGATCAGGTCACGAGAATTGGTTCTGTAAACAGGATTTTGACCAACAAGACCTGTTAATCGAGAGATAATGATCATCATTTCACATGTGCAAGATCTGTGAAAACTTGTGTAATTTTCATCCTTGAGATTAGGTTATGACTATGACATTGAGTGATGCGCAGGCAGCTGTTCTTAATGGGAATGGAGTGGGATTGGGGTGAGAACCGGCAGTGCAAAGATATTGGAAGACGTAAAACTCGAGTAAATTTCAGAAACTAAAGATATCTATGGCAACTCCTGTCTTCAAGTTAGGGTTGCAAAGAAGGATTTTTTATCTATCATGTTTTAAATTGATTTCATGTGTTTTTTGTTTCTTTGTATAATTCATGATAATTGCGGCAATATTCAAGGCTAATCAAATTACCATCTTTCATAAAATACTTTGATCATAATATAAAATGATCCTAAAAGACTTCTTTAATTTGGGAAAGGCTTTAGTTACAATGCGCAATAATGACATTTCAAGTTTGATTATCACTGAAATTGGCATTTAGTAATTTATTTCGGAATGCCTGTAATTTCATTTTCAATTCATTTTAACACTAGAACCGCCAAGAATTTTACATACCTTTAACCGCCAAATGCAGTCAAAATGACTGCAACATAAAAGATAATGAATAGAACCCTGTAATTACCTGACATCCTAAAATTTCTACCGGTTATTATTGGCTCATCATTTATCATGGTAATTGGACATATTATTGCTATACTTACTTTCATAAACAAAGTGGTTTATATGAGTAAACATATATACTGTGTTATGCACTATATTTTCATTTATGCATTAAAACTAATTATTTAGAATTTGCTGCGAAAAAAATATCACTGTTTATTGGATAGTTGACTTTTTGCAAGTAAGTTATTTAATTTTGTCTAATAGCATTTATTTTACTTTTGGAATGATAAATTCATTTATTATTATTTATATTTCCTAAAGAATTGAAAATTATAATAAAAGGCAGCAAAAAAACAAAGTTCTAATTTGTACTGTAATTGGTTTTTACAGTAACTGCAAAACTGTCATGGTTTCCAAAAATCATTTGGCACAGTTTATACATGTAACAATGATTGGATTTTGTTTGCAGAACATGGACTCACAGCACCATTTTTTGCATGTACTGCAAACATTCCCACCTTTGTTCTTATGTTTGCTTATTTGGCACTCCTTTTCGCTTTAGTGCTGTTCTAGCTGGAGATTCTGAAACGGATGCAGGCAAATTGACCTCAAAAGGTTTGAAAATTTGACACATTCTCTCTCCCAAGAAAAGAAGATAATCTCGCCTTGAGATTGATTTTTGGCAAGCAATTTTATATATAATCCATGAATTTAGGGCAACGATGTCCAACAAATTGTAAAATACGTGCATTGGCCATCTGCGTGAGCCCGCCTTCGTGGAATACATACGTGTCCATGCTATCGAACATGTCAACCGCCATGTTTCGTTTTGTTGTAAAAATTGACCGTTTCGGAAGATTTTTCGGTCCCGGCCGCCAAAAGTACAAGATTCATGCATCGACGATTAGAAACGCAGACTGATTTTTCTGATTTTGATTTATACACCGTCAAAGAACATTTCTTGTTAGAGTTCAAGAAGAATCTTGATTCGTAACGCATCATATCCTTTTCCATTTGAGGTAACTTTTCCGGTAATTCGCGGCGATTCTTCCTGATGGTACCAACCATGGTAATCTTTTGTTCTTCCAATGCAGAGGCAAGACTCAAGGACGTAAAGTAATTGTCACATGTGATGTTATATCCCAATTTCTTGTACGGTTTCACCAATTCACAAACGACAGTATTCAGACAAAGTAACATTGCTTGGACGACTTTCCTTTTCCGCTTTCCCAAATACGGTAAGGCTGTTCAGACATATTTTTGTTTCGGTATCACACAGAACCCAGAACTTTATGCCGAATTTATCCGGTTTGTTCGGCATATATTGGGTAAATGGGCATCTGCATTTCGATGGCAAGAGCTGTTCATCAATCGTGAGGAATTCTTTAGGGGTGTACATGTCCTGGCTATTGTCAATCATAACGTTTCCCAAATATCACGTATCAAGCAGAACTTGTCGGATAAAACTCTACTTCGCCGAGAAGTTTTCTCATCAAATCTGAGAAATCTATAATCTCACGAAAGCGGTTGCGAGACATAGTATTCTGTACTATTGGAATACCCCATTTATCACTCCATAATGCTTCAAGATCAAACTTTGAGGCTGACGTCGCACCACGAATATACATAATTCCAATTACAGCGAGCAGCTCTTCTTTGGAGAAGGACCATTCCGAATCAGGTTTTTGTCGATTGGCTTCAGTTATTGTACATGCATGAATGTGATTCACAATATAGTTATCGAATAGAAGATGAAAGGCGGAAAATACATCGTCTGAGGAGATAGATCGTTTGCAGCGATAAGAAAGTCCGGGTTTAGCTGTGAAGATATTCTTCGAAGAGATCGGTCCTCGTCGCTTCACGATTTGTTTCTTGCCACAAAGTACTTTTATCTTTACCAGATATGGTGGTAATTCGGTTTCTTGTCGGTCTCCGTTATTGTGCCCAGTCGGTCTGATTATTGATTCGTCGTCAATCTCAACATCTTCATTGTCACTAATGGATGAATTTTCACTCTCGATTATAAATTCGTCCATGGTCACCTCTTCGTCATCCGATACTTCTCCATTCAATTGCGTTATCATCTGTAAAGCAGTTTGCGCAGATATTCGTCGACGTCGTGCTGCCATCGTAAGGACTTCTACTGTCCTTTTCTGATAGTCAACTTTCTTCTAAAGTGAGCGTATGATGAGAAACTAAACACTTGATCGATATGGTATATCCATGACTTGATCCTGTTCATGTTGATGAATGATGACTCACTGTTTTGTTAGCGTTAAAAATGAGATATCTAAGCTTGAAAGTTGAAGACTAATACTTTACTGATTTGCAGTCAAAATGACTGCAATTGGCGCTTAAAGATATATTGTCGTGTATTTTCAACCATAGATATATTTACTCATGAATTCTAACTTAATTTCATTCCTTGGATATGTGCAATAAATGTCATAGCTTCTGATTATCACAACTAATTCAGTTAAGGCTCTGGCTGTATTCAAAAATTGATTGCAGTCAATTTGACTGCAATGGCGGTTCTAGTGTTAATAGGTATGAATTGAAAAAGAAATGACAGGACCATTCACCGTGAAAGGAATAGATACCTGCAAAAAAAGCTTATTAATAGAAAATAAAGTGAAAAGAAATATAGGATGCATTATTACAGATAATATATGTAATAATATAATAATATCTAATATAAATATGCCGGCATGCCGGAAAAGAAAACAAAGGTTGAAAAAAGACAGCCATAATGGTTGAATATAAATCACAATAAAGACAGTTCTTGATGATCAAGGGTATTCTACTCACTAAAGATCACTGAAAAACACTCAACACCATTGGAACCATTGGAATCAAATAGGAGGTATTCATACAAGAAGTCTTCTTGAAGCCTGTTGTTACACGCAATCTTCATGAGTTTAGTAACCTTGCTATAGTGATGCTGTTGATAACCAGCCATAGCAGCGCAATTCCACATAAATTGCACGGCAGATTCAATTATCATTGCCTGCAGTATATAGAGCAAGGTGTACTTTTTTGAAGCATCAGGCTCATTACTTTCACAATTCTTGCCGGACCGAAGACTTCTAGGCCACTCTGTATACTGAGTCCGTTCATGATGCATCCCACGTCAGTACCACGTGCATGTTCAGTAAATACTGCATTGCTACAGAACTTTGTTTAGGTGTTGCATTCGGATGCGGATGGCAATAACAGAAACCGCTAGCAAGTTCAAATTCAACTTAAAACTAAAATTTTTGATCCAATTTTCATTGGCTGTATTTCTTGTTATCAACTATAAGAGTTTCAACAAATCACAGGTAGCGTATCCCATCTGCAAATGCTATTGAATGTCTTTTCTCCATTATAAACATTTGAGGGGAATATTTCCTTACTAATTGCTTACTAAGAGCTGATTTGAATGAAGATATCGATACGGAGTTGCGTAAAAGATTGAATAAAATGCTGAGTGAAGTAAAAAATGATACATTCATTTGTTCCATGCCCCGAAACCCACCAGCAATGCTAGATCTTTATCTGACGATCTATGAATTCACAGAGTTCTTTGTCATGACTCTTGTACCGGCAATATTAGTTGGAGCATTCAACATTATTATCGTCATTAAGTGGCGCAGCCAAATTGCTTGGAGAATATCAATGGCCGGTGGAAACGAAAATGTCGATAAAATGACAAACGAGCAAAGAAAGCAACTTCCATTGATAATTATAACAGGAGTGGTTTTCTTTGTCATTCATATCAATCACCTTATAATGGACGTTGTTTTACAATTCTGATGTGATGAAAGATCTCATCTTGTGCATTCGATTAGAAATCGGATTTCTGTTGTCAACCATTCCACAAATTTTATATTTTACATCTTTTTCGCGTGTTTATCGCGAGAAATTTGTCAGTAAGATAAAGTCAATGTGCTGCTGCAGCATCTCAGGAGCGGTTGGACCAAGTGACTCAGCTTGAACAGCAAATATACTTCGTTTATTTAAAATAGACAGAACTGCACTGCATGTTGAAGATCCTTGCAGGAATATCAACACTTTCCTTTCACTATAGATGTGTACAAAGTAATTGTCGTTCATTTATTTATTACCACGCTTGCTAGTTGAAGTGGGAATTCCGCGTGAATTTGAACGGAATAGGACAATGATGTGCTTATGTCAATAAAGGGTTAGGATATGTGCTTGTTTTAAACACTTTTTGTCTTAAAAACGTGATTTCTTTCTCATTGTATTTTTGTCAAATAAAGAATGACCTGCAATATCAGAATTGTTTATCTAAGCAGAAAACTTTTATGTCTCATTAGTCTTCATTTGTTTCTTTTGATAGTAGCTAGCTGAATATTGTGTACTAAATTCCACCCGATTCTTAGTATGCCACTTACAAAATGTGCAAAGATTGAAATAATGTAAATAAAATACGAAATAATGATAATATAGTGAACTGAGATGAATGTGCGATAAATGAAGACTTCATGTTGGTGGTTTGTATTTTCATGAATGTCAACATTGCTTTCTTTTCCTGACGACTAGAATATTGTTCTCTAAAATTATTATCAAAAAATATAATTGGAATACTGAAGTTGTGTACAATCACTAAAATCATAAAATGACAATCATGAGATATAATCAGAAATCGTCTACAACCTTGAAATCGTCGATGGTATCTGCTATTTGCAGGTTTGAACAGCATATCAACTGACCTGTCGGTCATAAAATGGCAAAATAAATGAATTACAACGCACAGTTAGAAGGTAGAGAAGTCTGACATCAAAAGAATTGACATTTATTGAAATCAAATGGATATCTAAGCCTGTGTATGAAGTTAACCCTTTCCGAAGGATGGCTTCAGCCCACCCGAGACAGATTTTGTACCCGTCTCTATATCTCTATCCCTCAGGTGAGATATTGCGTCCTTTAAAAGTCTCCTTTACCACATTTTCTTCATTCTCATGGTTTATAAACCGGTATTAGAGTCATACTTCCTCCATACTCACATCTGACATAGCCATGGCCCCTGAAACTACAAAGTAAAACTTCTACACGAATTAATGAATTGCTCCCTTTTTCATTACATTTTTGCGACTGCATTCAGTCGCAGTCGGTTTTGGAACTGATTTCATTGCTTCCATCTCTCAGCGTCTCCATGCTAGAGGCTGTCAAAAATGAATCGTAATTAATTGGTCGAAATTTTTTGATGGGGACCAACGTAGTTTGTGGAATCACTATTTTCCATGCATGTTAGCTGCAGAGGACCCCGGAGCCACATTTTCCTGTTTCACTTTTCGTGCTGAGGATATATGAAACTCTCATGCCCATGTAAAACCACCACTTCTGAGAGTGAATCTACATGTGTTATTTCATTTTAATTGAATAAGTGGGAGTATGGCAGATAGGCCAAGGGGTCCACTGGACCCCCAGGTCTCAGAGGATGTAGAAATTCAAATCACAAAGTGTTTACTGTGAGATGAAGAATGATTTATGTGTATGTCCACGGTGGTGCATAAAGAGTGAAATTCATTTATTCAATGTTGACGCCATGCTCGTACATGTGTGTTATGTTACAAGATCTCAAAATGTGCATATTTAGCTAACGCACATGATCGTTGTTGACTGGTTGGCCTATATGAACAACTCGACATAAATTTGTGTAAAAAATGAAAGCTGTCATTATATTCACAGTTCAACACTAAAGACAGACTGTTGGCAAAGTCATAGCAGTCTGTTGCGTTGTCCCCAGAAGTCCCTCTTGTCTCAAGCAAGTATATTTTGCAACTGAATACAAATACAAATTTAAACTCTCTACATCGTTCAAGATGAAAATCATGTAGCCATTTAAGTGCATATACATAGAGATGAGCTACTGCTCAACTCCACAAAAACATACATAGAATGTGCCATAGCCACTTGCCCATACATGCACATAGCTATGTTGAAGCAATTGAAGCAATTGTGGCTCAGTTTAGGCATATTTCCGATTGGTATGGATAAATTTGAAAAAATGGACAAATGGACAATCGGCTGCATGGAATGAATCAATTTCTTTAAAACAACTATCTGAGGTTACATGGCGACAGCAAACATCGTAAAACCGCGTCTTAGTACATCTGATACTGTGCTGAATGTCGCTGAATTATAAAGACACCATGTTTTCGCATGAGTTGATGAGAAGACTAAAAGACACTCAAAGGATTAGTTATATCGACCTGCTACACTCAAACATCATTGTCTTACTTAAAATCAACCTTCTTAATGTTTTGACATCAATTTAAGCAGGTACAAAGCTAGGGATTTGGAAAAGGGGTCCACTGGACCCTCACCCTCTCAGGTCTCAGCAGGTCTTAACAGAATTAGCACTCTACGAGTGAGGTGCATGCCACACCACGAACTGCTAGCTTCCTGGATTCCTATTCGAAATTCAAAACTTATTGAAAGCAAAATTCACCTTGAATATCTAAACCTTTTATTGACTTAGTTGTCATTCTCCTTAGATAATCAATGAACCACGACAGACCTTTGTTGTAAAAATTCACCTTATCCCTGCCTCCACTAATACTGACTGATGACGGCGCATGTGTTCAAATTTTTAGAATCCGTTTCTCAGTAGTGTTCCAGTGACTTCAAGGAGACTTCACAGACATGCAAATGTGCGCAATAATTGAAAAGCGGATATCTTCACATTGAAGACTAAAGTGATGCACGCTTTGATATCACTGGCGCGGCTGCCAAAGCCCTCGAATCTCAAATATTCAAAATTAAAGGAACTGCGCATAATCCGCAAACCATTACTAATTTCGTACATTAAATTACCTTGAAGTTTCAACATCTAGAAATGTGTACCGGCATTCACTTGCTGTACTCGCAGTAGACAGCGGTGATTACAAATAGCAGCACAAATAACATGTTATTCAGAACATTAATTCGAAAATTAGACTTGGCCAGACTCGATCCAAATGTCGACCGAGTCCAAAGCTCCTCTCGTCAACTTCAGATACAAATGATGACGTCACTGCTAAAATCCGATAAAATCAAATGAACACCGTTGGGTTTAAAAGTTCCGGTGGGTTGACAATGCCGTCAATATTCAGCATCTCGTCTACATGAAAGAGGTGGAACTTCGAGTGTACAGGAGGCAATCCTGCATGTCCAACATGTTTTAAAAGTTTAAGTGAAAGAGAGAAATTCAGATTTCTATGTAGAACCAAGCTGTCATATTGCAATACACCAGGAAATCTGTAGTTGACCAAGGAAAGTGTCTTCGCACTCAACAAAACTGTTCTCGATTCCATTAATTCACATAACTCGATGGTTCCGTTTAGATATTTTCCAAGTCCTCATTTTATTGGGTAGTCTATAAATTTACAGATAGTCAGTCAAACGCTTTCAGCTGGCTTCTATCAGGCATGATGATGGCAAATTTTGAGAGAGGCAAGGACACCTGACATCAAATTTTTCTACAGCAATCACCGACTACTACATAATCTATGTTTCAGGACAAACCAACATCGAATCAGTGCAAACCTTTTTGTAGGTTGACTTTTCCACTATAGATGTTGCAAATATCATTTCTAATGTTGATTCAGTTGAACTTAGGAATTCAAGTTGACATAGGATGAAGTTGCATCCGATTTTCCTGTAAAAATATTCATGGCAGAAAGTTGAGACTAGGCTTCCTGGAGAGATAGCTTCGAAATACCGCAAAGAAAACTCTGAATCTTAAAATCCAACTGACTTCTATAAAGCATCTGGATTATACTTTTCGAAGTCATATTTAAGACGAAGATAATTGGTAAGAAAGTCGTCGTGGATGGAAAGATGCTTCCAATGAATTTGGCAATTCAAGCAACAGCTTTACAAATGATGTGCGTGTCAGCAGAAATAATTATAGAAGAGAAGAATGAGAATTTATTGAAACTTCAATTTGGAGCAACTACACCATTTGAGACGGAATTACTCAGTAATGGATCAAGAGACGGAATGTTTCACAGAGACCGCCCGCCCCGCAGTTTGAAAACGACTGCATCAATTATAAGCTTCATCGTAGTGATATACAACGTATAATTATAAAATAAAAAATAACTCCCCTCGAATATTAGGCTTAAAAACGACAAGCAGGCAAATTCTTGCACAAATAGATTGAGATAAGCATTCTTTCCAATTGCGGTATGATCAAGCATTGTAGTTTGCTTACGTAACTGAAACTGTCATCACTTTGCGGTTCTCATACTATTTACATTCTACCGCATTTGTGAATCACAATACTGAATGTACTTTAATGTACGACGTTATCTCAAAATTTGCGATCAAGAGTCAAAATGCTTATTCGATCAGTTCACTATGCCTTTCTGCTGTATTTGAGAATATTCATTCAGAAATCCTACTGCAAATAATTAAAAGTACATAGCATGAGATGTTTCGTATCAGAATAATGATTCATTCGAATTCAAGGTAAAATGCACAATAATTATCATCTTACGCATAAAGGCACATAAAGTTAATATTGTGGTCCGTTAGCTTGGGATTTCTGATAAATGATTTACTCCTTGTATGAAGTCTTTTAAAGTTCAACTAGACATGGAAATGATATTTCGTTATGGGTAGTTGGTGACGGTATAGTCGTATTGCACGTTCAAGTTATTATATCATCAAATTTGCCATTGACCGCTGATTGGCTTGAACATAGCAAGGTGGAGTTAAATTCATCCAAAACTAATTGTATAGAGTTAGGAAGGTTCTCAGCAGGGTTGGAACCGCCGGCCGGTCGGACGGTCGACCGTTGATCATCACTGACAACTCAAAAGATATGAATGTTAACTGTAGTAGAGTTCTCAATTGACGTCGCAAATCACCGGAATTCACTGAGTTCAGCTCGGAACTTTCATCGATAGAAGAACTTTTAATATATTGGAACTTGTTGATCGCTCAAAGCTTGTGGAGGCCAAATAATGTTTGACGATCAAGGCCTTAGCCAACCGGCATACAGTGACGCTATCACCGTCCCATCCCTGACTGGCTGGTTTTGAATACGCCGGCCCCAGCCGACTTCTCTGTACGTCGTATTCAAATAATCATTAGTGACAGGTGTAAAAGTCATCTAAAACACTCAGTGGTAGAAAATTACACTAGAGATTGGTGGAAACATATGTTCTCTTTCACTTCGATTCCGAACAGTTATGAAACGTACACCATGCACTGAAGGATTTCAAACATTGGTTCAAGACTCTAATTATTGTGTTGGATGCATCCTGTCTCCATGGACATTGGTGTCAGACAGATCGTTTCATGATATCTGTTGGAAATTCAATAAATCAAAGTCGAGACCTTCTTTTCCAGATGGGACAATTAGATAGGCCTAATAATCTACATAATGATGTGTTTCTGTGTTTCTACAGCGTATGGAACCGTGCCATCCAGCATCAAAGCTTTCCTGTGACCTTTTAGCGGCGATCAATCAGTTCATCAGATAGTTGAACAAAATCAGCTGATAAAAGAATGCCACTGAAATCGAGTAGATCTGTCCTGAACAGCATTGAAATTGTATAGTCCTTGATTTATGTTGTAGAGTATCGGCTACAAACTCTCAATTTTCCCGGCTAGTCCTTCATGGGATACATTGCAAGTTCTTCTCGTTGTTTAGGGTGAGATTGGACTTGTGAAACACAGTACATGTAGGACACATGAAGTCTATAGGTCCATTCACACGGTGATGCGCAGCCTCACGCTTTCAGAATTTTCGTTCACATTTTCGGCGCGGTTTAGGAAGCGGAAGAGGCGCGGTTCTGGTCGTCTCTGTGTGAACAGTCCCACATGTTTATTAACCCTCAGATACCCGAGCGCATAGAAATTGTTTATCTGAAGTTCGCTAGAATGGAAATTGACTCAAGGTCGCGGCACATCCGGGGGAACTAAGTTGGGGCATGAAGAACCAATGAAAAGTTTAGAATTGCGCATGTGACTGATTATAATCCAATGATGCAGCCGTTGACAAGTGTCTCTAAGTGAGAATGCATGCGATTTTTGTGCCACTATTGTGTATTGCATGAAACTTTACTTCCATTCTAGAGGTTTTATTGTTATCAATTTCTATGCCTGAGGGGGTCCAGTGGACCCCGGAGCCGTATTTTTCTATTTCACTTTTTCTGTTGAGGATATATCAACTGCTTATGCCTATGTAAAGTCATCATTTTTGACAGTGATTCTGCACGTATTATTTCAATTCAATTGAATAAGTGGGAGTATGGTAGATAGATCAAGGGGTCCACTGGACCCTCCAGGTCTCAGAGGGTGTACAAATGATTTTGCGCATGTCCACGGTGGTGCATAATGAATGAAATTCATTTATTCAATGTTTGCATCACGCTCGTGCATGTGCGCTACGTTATAAGATCGCAAAATGTGAATATTTTATTTTCGCACATGATCGTGCATGACTGGTTGGCCTACATAAACAAATCAGCATAAATCTATTTTCAAAATGAAAGCTATCATTATATTCATAATTCAACACTAAAAACAGACTGTTGGTAAAGTTTTCACAGCAGTAATTGATGAGTTTGAGATCTCCACAGCTGCTTTGAGGGTCTTAAATGCAGCAATTATGGCTCAGTTTAGGCCTATTTCCGATTACTATGGAAAATGTTTCAAAACATGGCCGAAATTAAGGGTTATGCTGCATGGTATAAATATATTTCATGTAAATAAACAATTTTTTGGCAGATGAAAATGGGAACTTGTATTCATATTCAAACCTCCATGCTTAGCGAAGGTTTTTGACGAAAAGTATTTGAGATCCGACATCATTTAAGCTTGCAGACATTATCATTTAATCAGCAATTTCATGTGACGCGTGATTCACATTGAATCACGCGTCACATTAGCAGACGATAGTACTTTGCATTCCTCATATCACAAGATGGACTTTGACGTTTCTGATATGAATTTTGCACTGTATTGAGTTGAAGCCATCAATTTACATAGAACTTTAATTGCACGTGACAAATCGTGTAAATTGTACTCATCGCTTATCTCCCATTGCATGTTTTCAAATGAGTCTTACACGTGACAAAATCGCCAGAAATTCACTAGGGACTACTTGCAGACTTCTTTCAATTCATTGTCGTATACAGTTCGAATACTTATAATAACTGAATATACTCGTAAAATCGGCGACTTTGAAGAGAATATGGCCGGGTTATCACACCGGTGATGACAATCATTCCAGCTGGCATTTATAATAGAATAAGGTATTTCTTAGCAATGTGGATAATTAATTGAAGCAGTTCTGATGCGGTCCTACAATCATAATGCTGTTATAACCATCGGATCATAAGCAGCTAGTAACGATCATAGAAACTTATTGAAATTAATCATCTTTGGCCAAAAAGTCTGGGAAAGATGGAGATCTTGGGCTCTCCAAGATGGGACCCAAGAGTGGCTATTTCTCTAATGAAGTAGAACAACAATTTCCAGAAATTGTTTGGAATTATTATTGAGATTTAAAAAGATATTAGGATTTATTGAGATATTTTGAATCATACCATATATTATAATATATGTAATATATGAAAGATAAAAAACACTGGTTCCGGACTAGTTTCGATTCATCTATTGAATCATCCTGAGCGGTCACAAAGTTATAAAATTGCATAAAATTCACATTATATACAAATTTACATCTGTTCACGAGTCAAGGTCATCAAGCATGGTTCCACTCTACGTCATCGATAATGTTCAGAAGAAGAACATGTGATCCATTCCGTTCATTTGATAATAGATTATTGTTTTCCTTTATCATTATGGATTCAAGAATTAGTGGCTGTCTGAAACGACCAACAATAGTGAAATTCTCAGCCTTAGGGCTATGATCGTGCATAGATATCTCTGTAGCGGTGGGATATCCACGCAAATGCTCACTGATACGAGTATTGAAATGTCTCTTGGTGGCCCCGACGTACCGCATGGAACAGCGGTCGCAACTCTATTGATAAGTAATATTCGATTTAACGCCACAAGGGACAGGATCTTTGTTATGAAAGAAATCCTTTAATTTAGAAGTTTTATATGCAACTTTTATTTCAGAATTTTGAAGACAACGGTTCAATTTCTCAATTTTAGACTGCAGCTCTTTTGAGCCTTCTTGAATGAATGGAATGGGAACCAATAACTTTAGTAGATTACTTCAATAATTCGCACTTAACGGACGATCTGAATTTGATCGATCAAGAAGATCGTTCAATCCTCTTTTTCAGATTTCGGGTGTTCGAAATGCATGCAGTTGCGACCGCTGTTTTCCATCGCGGTAAACGTCGGGGCCACCAAGAGACATTTCAATACTCGTATCAGTGAGCATTTGCGTGGATATCCCACCGCTACAGAGATATCTATGCACGATCATAGCCCTAAGGCCGAGAATTTCACTATTGTTGGTCGTTTCAGACAGCCACTAATTCTTGAATCCATAATGAAAAAGGAAAAAACTATTCTATTCTATGAACGGAATGGATCACATTCCTTCTTCAGAACATTATCGATGACGTAGAGTGGAAACCATGCCTTGCTGACCTTGACTCGTGAACCGATGTAAATTCTGTATATAAATGTGAATATCGTTAGAGTGGAACCATGCTTGATGACCTTGACTCGTGAACAGATGTAAATTTGTATATAATGTGAATTTTATGCAATTTTATAACTTTGTGACCGCTGAGGATGATTCAATAGATGAATCGAAACTAGTCCGGAACCAGTGTTTTTTATCTTTCACATATCAATGAAGAGACTGGGTACACTTTGCTGCAATATGTAATATAATATATAAACATAATATATAATATATATAATATTGGATACATATTGCTATGCAATTAATAGGTTCATATTAATTACTATTTATTACATGAATTTGTTCTTGCGGAATTGAAGCCATATTGGTATTCAGCTAAAAGTTTTAATTATCGGCATAGGCTATCTCTGGTATATCACCAACCCTGTTTGCGGCTACAGCCTAATAATTTCCTAATTAGAACAGCCTGCATGACTAAGCTACATTCCCTACAACATATCTGATCAAGAAACGAAACACACATAACATAGGCCTCGTATAAGATGAAAAGATCACAAATGTAGATATAACGATATTTTACTATTTTTATTTACTATTATAACGATATCTAGCGAAATTTTATATATAACGATATTAATAACGATCACAAATGTAGATATAACGATATTTTCACTAATCGTAAGAAGCAATCATCAAAGAATGTAACTGCATTAAATGATGCCGATATCTTTCTTTTTCTAATACATGCAGCCTAATAGTAGAATAAACAACTTAGGCCGAAGTTTCTAACTTTCAGGGCTTTCATATAGGCTATATGAAGCAAGTCATCTACGAATTGTTGTAGGCTACCAATTTAACAGCATCAGCGTTATGATGGTATTGGTTTAATGCATTGCTTTTTTTCATGTATCATTTGTTTTATTTCACACAAAATGACATAGACAAAATTCTGTCTAACACAATATGCATTACATCTAGCTTAATGGATTAAATTCACAAGGAAGTCATAGGTAATCAAAGCATAGTTTAAAAAAGCCAATTAAACAAACTATCAAATGGACATTTACGGTAGGTCTAAATCAAAGTTGATGATAGCACAGTTTATCATAGAAAGACCAATCGTGTGGTTGAAGACATGTATACATACTTGTAAGCTTGCATGTTGATGACTTGCTATGACATGATGTGGTCATATACTTTGGTAGAATTTTTCCAAGAAAACCGCAAATGATCATTCATGGTCAATTTCTTTACTCTTGGGTTCTCACTCTTGGGGGGAGAGTACCCAAGCTCTTGGATCCGCACCCCAAGACTACCCAAAACCCAAGAGTGGACCCCAGACCCTCGACTATTGCTGCAACACTACTGGCAATCATTCCACAGAAGGTTGACTGCACTTTCAGCACGGACACCTGTTTGCACTTTCTAGTGAAAAAGACAATTCACCAGAGTTAAGGGAAACAACCTGAAGCCGATGGATGAAATGGAAAAATGGATCATGGAGCTGCTAAATAGAAATACAATGACACTTTTACTGTTTCTATTACTTGAGAAATTTATTTTTCTTCATTTAAATCTTGACGCAGATTTCAGACTATCACTGTTAATCGCTCAATACCAATCACATACGAAGGATGCATACCAAAGTATTTTTTTGGTATATTTCTGCATCTATTTGTATGCTTTTCATATGTTATTTCAAATGTGGTCTGCTTTACATACTAAAGCCACACCAGCACAATGCTAAAGGAAAGCATCAATGATTTCTAATATATGTTGATTTCAGGCCTTTTGTCAATAAAGATTACACTAATGTTGCCACTGTTTTGTGAGTAGTAAGATAATGACATTATATAGTCAAGCTTACAATACTGAAATCGATTTTAATGCACGTAAGTCTAAGGCATTTCATAAATAATGAAAATAAGTATTCAACCATCAACAACTATACCTTATGTAATTTTGAAATTAAGGATGTCATTAATCCAAAATAAAAACACATTATAATTCATGAACGCAAAAATAGTTATGTTTGAGATATGTAAGTCAACATGGTTGCACGAAAGATATCGTTTGACTGAATTGATGTCAATCAACTTGGTTCATTAACCCGTTAAACGCCGAAGGTACCTTTACCAACGAATTTTTTGCTTGGGCTATCTAGGGGTCAAGAATCATCATGTACTATACACGTCTATTGATCGTGAGTATAACTTGAAAATCTAGTGTTCGTATTTACGAACATTGGCGTAATAATATTTTTGAAAATATAAGGATAAGTTCACATTATGAAAGTAATCACTAATATTGCAAACACTATGAATGCAAACACTAACACCAAAACAATCAAGTGTTTTAACGAACACCTATTTTAGGCATTCATAATATGATGACAAAGTTTATAATATCAGTATGAAAACAGCTTTATAGCTATTGCAAAATTGAAAGAAAAATGCTTGACATTAGTGGTTTTCGTGGAATATAAAAAAGTACTTTTGATGTAGCTGTAATGATGTAATGTGTTGATGTTCTGCATTCTCTGCAACGGTCTTCCCGAGGTGCTTTGTTGCACACATCCTCAGCACCATCAAAACGAACATCAGCTATAACATCACCCTGTGGTCCACGTCTTGTTGGTGCGAGTTCCTATTTCAAAAGAGAAGGACAAATGTGTCTCATAAAATCCAGCTGGGTAGGTTTTCCACCAAATTCTCTATGAATACGCCAGCTAGCAATCACAAAAGTGCTCAGCAGACAATGTGCAAAGAATGGAAAGTACACTGTAAATCGCTGGATACCAAAATTACATACAATTTGAAACTAACATCTGATACGAGATTCTGGTATGTCTACAGAGATCTGGTATGTTTTTCATACCACATGTCACTTACTTTAGTATGTGATTGGTATGTAGCGATGCGAACTATTCCATCTGTGATTGGCTGTTTTTGGCTGTTTTACACTGAAATACGATTTGCTGGTATGTTTTATATACGATACCCGATGGAAATTCATCCTTATTCGTATGCATCTGGTATCCATTTGGTATGTGCAGCTTTAAGTTACATAGCACGAAATGTATGTATTACATACTACTGTCAAAAAACTTTTTTCGATAATACAAGTGGTGAATATTTTTTGTTTGATAGAGTGATATTTGAGTACATTAGATGTATTGTGAATTTTATGCTCCACGAGACTGTCGTCGATGCTACTTGGTTGGCTAGTAACATTGACAGGACGTTTATTTAACTCTACTTTATGACCCAAGTTGATAAACATCATTTCATTCAAACGCTATCTTTAGTGAAATCATGTTGACTTATATATCTCAAACATGACTATTTTTGCGTTCATGAATTACAATGTGTTTTTATTTCGGATTGATAATATGCTTAATTTCAAAATTACATAAGGTATAGTTGTTGATGGTTGAATACTTATTTTCATTATTTATGAAATGCCTTAGACTTACGTGCATTAAAATCGATTTCAGTATTGTAAGCTTGACTATTGAATGTCATTATCTCACTACTCACAAAACAGTGACAACATTAGTGTAATCCTTATTGACAAAAGGCCTGAAATCAACATTCTTTGGACATGATTTATGCTTTCTTTTAACATTGTACTAGTATGGCTTTAGTATGTAAAGCATGCCACATTTGAAATAACATACGAAAATATACCAAGAGAATACAGAAATATACCAAAAAAATATTTTGGTATGCATCCTTCGTATGTGATTGGTATTGAGCGATTTACAGTATACCATTTCTTGCCACGAATGACTGGTCGATAGTTGCTCAAAGCTCTGTCAACGAGGTCAACACCTACCTCCTATGTATTTGCTATAATTGAAGGCAACATTAGGTTGGCCCAAAACAACTTGTTTTTTCTTGGCCTGTGAAAACCGTCGGCAGTTATGAAGTGGATTCACGGAGTCATAGTTAGTGGCTACGGTGACCGGCTTGTTGTGATTCCATTTTATAAGGAGGATATCTTCATTGGAAACTCTATAATCAAATATGTACCCCTCCCTTATTTCTTTATTTCAGAACTTTCCATCAAGGGACACTTGGCTGTGCGATTCTCACGAATAGTTCCCGTTGCTCGAATTCCGTGTTCTTCTAGGGACTTGAGAAACAGTTATGATGTCAAGAAGTTATCAAATGCTACGTCATGTTTGGACACATCCTGAATATTGCCAAGTAATTTCAGCACAACGCACTCCCCGAGAGTTGCCTCTGATGGAAAAGTTTTCTTCCCAGTGTAAACATCAGTGCAATATGGATGACAACTGCTTGATGCAAGTGACGATAATTTATACCCAAATTTCACTGGTTTATTGTGCATACATGTAGATTGTTTTGCTGAGTGCTTTCCTGTAAACCGCAATATCTACTCTTCGATCGACAGATTGTTTTGTGAATATACCAAACTGTTTAAGTCTCGAGATTGTAGCATGGTCTGATTTTAGCAATGCTCTGATTTTAGCCATTTTGTCATCCATGCAAAATGAATGAATTTTTTTGATCTCTCGAAATCTTTTGCGGCTCATACTGTTTGCCACTAAATCTACCCGAAGATATCGTCTTGTGACCAGCACATTTCTTATTGGGATAAGGTGTGGTATCCAGAAAGCAATATGATACCAGTTAGTTTCAGCACATCATTTGAAGTAAAAAGAAATTGTAATTTATTTCTTTGTTGCGCATACAACTTGCTCTGTGGAACAATCAAATCTAAGAGCTCATCATCCAAATAATACCGAAAATTTCAAATGGACTAAAGTCTCCTACTACAGTCTCCTAAGATAGCAGGGTCAATAGCCATTAAAAAATATTGTACACAAAGCTAGTTAGAAAACAACATTTTATTTAAGTATGCCTCAAAATGATGCTACACATACTTTGTCCATACAAGAAAATCCAACTATCAATTTAAGTGAAGCATTGTGCATTACGCCAATGTTAGTAAAAACCAGCAACTATGAATATCAGTAAAAATACATCTCAAACGCAAAGTTATCTTTCTATAATTACATGTATGACAAATATTTTGCCTATGAACAGTATATAAATAACGAAAAGCAACTCACTTTTGTAATTGAAATGCAGATAGCAACGGATTGAAAAAGTGTATTCAAGAACAAGTAAAATGGATTTATATTATTTTAAATGGATGCGAATAAAAAACAGACGAATAATTGTAATCTTGCAATTATAAGAAGCGTTTAGTAATCCAACTAGTACATCTGCAGGCAAAATATCTGTTCATTATATTTCGCTATTAGCTATTCAGCTGACACTCTGCGGCTGTGCATCATTTAGGTCTTTATTAGGTTGAGCAGTTGATGTAATTTTTACACAAGACTTTTGGAGCGAGAACAAAAGAATTGTTGTCCAGCAGAAATTTTGAAACGAATTTGTGATGCAAAATATAATGCAACTCTAGAGCATTGTGTCATTGAATAGTTGAGGTTTTGCTGTGCTATAATGATTTTATAAGACATTGATGCATGAATAACACGCGGGAGAGAATATTCGTGCCACTAAAGGCCTATCTGACAGACAGAGATCACGTCACTTCAAATTATTGAAATGTTTATCAGATCTGTAAGCATTTCTTAGCAAGAAAGCATTCATTTACTAATACTTGAAGCTTTTGTGGCGATCGATGATCCCTGCTGTTTGATCGTAAATAAATTCAAATATCAGGAAAGAATGAGTCATCAGATGGTTATGAGAGCATTCTGTGGCGCATGTTTTGTCAATATGAAGCAATCACATTTCTCCATTTGCGCCTGTGAAACATTCCTTTTTCACAAAGCTATCTTTACTGAATGAATTGCGTCACGTGGACACTTACAACTTGCCACACGGATACAGGTGTGTCACAGTCCACATAAATAACTGTAATCCATTGAGTTATTGTGGCAATATCAACTGCCTATTGTCAGTCTTATTTTCCGGCAGCTGTAGCTAATCAATGCAGTAAGAGATGGTATACATTTTTGCAACTCTTTATGTTGTTTGTATTCATGCACAGTAAAACAAGTGCTTTGTTTTGTTTGTAATAGATCTGCTAATGTAATAGTATAGCTATGTAATTAATCTAAGATGATGGAGCAAAGATCCCAAAACAGGGTGAGACAATGAGAGGCCAATACATTGTTGAGACACCAGTGTGCCTGGCTGCTAATGGTTTAACCCCCTTTATTTTACTAAATTGCTAGACTTTCTTCAAATGCACCCCATTTCGTGTCTGGACGTCGTGTCGAGTTTTCTACGATGGAGGATAAATATTTCACCCATTTGTGAACTCCTGCATGAAATCATTCTCAAGAAAAAGGTTTCTCATTTATAGGTTTGGTTGTTCTTCAACTCGTCGAATTCCTCCTTGTGGCAAAATGTTCGTATTTGTCTGCATCATGTTATTGCCATGTTTCCTCAGGCTTGCAGAGGTCCTCCTAATCGTTCAATCAATTGGTCGCCCTGCTGGCCCCGCTATGTGATTGGGGTTGGAGGTAAGGTGCCAAACTTTGCTGTATGCAGCCACATGGTTCCTCCCTGATGTTTCCTTGTATAGTTATAAAAAACTTAAGTTTCTTCAATTATGTGTACTTCTTCATACAATTTCTGCTCAACATTTCTTCATACTTTTGCCGCGTCCTCGTCATTTGTTTAAAATCTCAAAAGTAAAGTAAAGACAAAAAAACAATTTTTCAAAACACCTGTCTTCTAAAGATTTTAAATAGGCTAGCTTTTATACTATCATGTATCTAACATGATAGTATAAAGGACGGGCCTATAAATCTCTGTTATAAGCAGCATCAATATTCAACGCATTTATTCGCACTGAAGTTTTGATGATCTAATTTCTTCGAGGATTTTCCATCAGGACATTAGTTTAAGCCTGCACACCCCTTTTCTAAAAGTTTCGCAATTTCTGGGCGTGCCGTCTTTTAATGTTGTCCGGGTTTACCGTGTTTGGCCGGGATCACTGACAATAACTTTGTTTCACAATTTCATGCATTGTCCAGTGTCTGTAGATATATAAATAATTAAATCTACTTGCTGATCATCATTTAATGTTAGATCAAATGATCAGAGTCTTCCACAAATCTACATGAGAAAGTGGAATCAAATGCATATACTTTCCTGCAATATATTACAATTGCAGAGAATTCGGCTTTTTGATTCAGTCGTTGTTTTTTTCATCAACTTCAAGAACATTGACAGACCAACATTCAGAAACTGCTATCAATACGTTGCCAACTAGTCGTACTTTATAGAATAAGAATGATCAAATTGCGATTATTATGAGGATCAGTTCACATCACTGATATCGACATAATCATAAACTAAGTCAAGGCTGTACACCTTCACATTCCATATCCATCTTAGAAATCGGATGTTTATTTTCTTGGAAGCTGCAAATATTTAGAATTTGGAAAGTTCAACAGATTCCGTGAACATTACACAGTTATTTCACGATTTTAGCCATTGGGTCACCGTAAATATAGCAAAGAAATAGTTCAGAATTAAATAGAATTAGTACAGTCCGCCTCTCTGTGGTCATCCAACTTGAAAAGTGATGACCTGCGTGTCCTTCGCCATCCAGATATTGGCTTTGGGAACTGCCCTTAAGAGCTAGAACTTGGTCTCTGACATTGTGTGTTTGGCACACGAATGTACAACCATATTTTGAAGCATGAACCATTTATTGTCCTCTGACGTTAAGGTTGCATAAAATTAATGTACATGAGATAAAATGTCTTCTTTCAGGAATAGCCGCATGGTTCAACAATGCACATGAAGTTAAATTTATTTTATAGTTTTAATTATCTCTCTCCACTGTAAATCGCTCAATACCAATCACACACGAAGGATGATTACCAAAGTATTTCTTTGGTATATTTCTGCATCTATTTGTATGCTTTTCGTGTATTATTTCAAGTGTGGCATGCTTTACATACGAAAGTCATACCAGCACAATGTTAAGGGAAAGCATCAACGATGTCTAGAAAATGTTGATTTAATGCCCTTTGTCAATAAAGATCACTGTAATGTTGCATAGCATTTACTTCTGTTTTGTAAGTAGTGTGATAACATTCAAGAGTCAAACTTACAACAATTAATTCGATTTTAATGCATGTAAGTCTAATAATCAATAAGTATTCAACCATCAACAATTATGCATTATGCAATTTTGAAATGAAGCATATTATAAAACCGAAATAAAAACATGTTATGATCCATGAACGCAAAAATAGTTATGCTTGAGATATGTAAGTCAACATGGTTGCACGAAAGATATCGTTTGAATGAATTGACGTTAATCAACTTGTAAACCTGTATTTTTGGTGTCAATCAACTTGCTTCGTAAAGTAGAGCTAACCAAGCGTCCTGTAAATGTTACTAGGGAAGTTGCAACGACGACATATTCGTACAACAAAAAATTCACAAGAAGTCTAATCTAGTTTAATACCACACCATCAAAAAGAACTATTCACGGTATCATTGAAGAAAGTAGTATGTATTTGACAGTAGTATGTAATTTATGTAATTTTTTGATATATGACTTAAAGCTACATGCGCGAGACGTCGAATGAAGACGAATTTGCATCGGATGTCGTATATAAAACATACCAACAACTCGGATTTCAGTGTAAAACAGCCAATGACAGATAGAATAGTCCGAATCGCTACATACCAATCACATACGAAAGTATGTGAGATTTCGTATGAAAAACATACCAAATCTCTGTAAACATACGAGAATCTCGCATCAGATGTTAGTTTCAAATTGTATGTGAATTTGGTATATGTTTGTATGCAATTTTGTATCCAGTCATTTACAGTGTACTGTCTATATTGAGATGCATTTATAATACTCTTAGTTGACGTCATGACTGAATGTATGAAATCGCTAATCAGGAAGAGGTCAGGGATATATTCAACTTTCCTCTATTTCGCAAAATATTTCGCCTATCAATGCTTAGAGCAGAAGAATGTCTATTCCGATATTTTTTTTTTTTTTGAAAAATCAGCAGGGGATTCACCAATCTCGGTGCGCATTATTACCAACTGCTCCAAGCGGAATGGCAAATTGTTTGTTTGGAAGAGGCCCTGACTCGCCATTTTTAGAATTATAGTTGGAAGGAGTCAGGAGTATTTTATGATGTTACATTAATTAGTTTTAAATGCTTGTACAAAATTTTTCGACTGCTATCCGGCAATCATCTTCAGGTACAAAAGAATCTATTCCCGGTGAAAAAAACTGTCGGGATCAGTCGGTCAATTGTCGGTAAATTGCCGGCCCGACAATTTACCGACAGATCCCGACAGCTTTTTTTTTCACCGGGTTGATGTTAATAGGAGCTTCGATGATTCATTTGAAAATGATATTTTCAATGAGGACATACACTGTAAACTGTCACCTCCTAAAATCGAAGAAATCTGCATCCTAAAGCGCGACACACTAGAATTTTAGGAGGTTGCGTGAAATAGAATGCTGACATACTAAAGAGAACAATAACACTAGTGCGCTAGCCTCCTAAAACGCTTTGCTTTAGGATTTTTTTATTAGTTACGAATAGTGTCTCGCTTCAGTGTGTGATTTAGGAGGTGCTGGTTTAGAGTGTATGGTATAATACAATGTAATGTAGATATGAACAGGTTGTATTGGATTACATATCATTACTAGTAGCAAAAGTGTACATCATTCTGTGACAGTCTCATTTTCGGCCTCGTTCCCTGCAGAAACTCGTTTTGACTGAGAATTGACCTGACATGAAAGATGATGAATGATGAACTATGTTAGTAGAGCAGGCTAGAAAAGGTGGTTAGTAAAAGAGAAATTCACGATAACTGTCAAGTTCAGTTCTATTATTGATGGAAGGATTAAATCGATGTATGAAGAATGCCTCACGTAGTCGCAAATTAATGTTGTCATCGTCGTGGGCTAGAACTAGCGATGCTGGTGTGTTCCACTTGACAATTTCGAACATGCTTGAAAATAGATGAAGTTGGAGTTGAGAAGTGCTCTTTAAAGCGGACATAGTGGTCTTATAGTACTGCCTATATAAAATTGGTTACATTTCTTGCAGCCTATTTTATATACAACATTTTTTCGATTACATTGCTTCATTCTTTTTTAGTTGTTGACGAAGAGTTTTGTTGCGTCTAGTTATAGTCCGGCAGCCAGCACGAGTTTCTGCAGGGAACGAGGCCGAAAATGAGACTTTCACAGAATGATGTACACCCTATGCCTACTACGAATCGGCACGTCTGCCGAGTTCTAGTGAGTTCCTCTTCTTGTCAGACAGGATCAAAGAAAAACACGTGTAAATCCAATGGAACGCAGATTTTTTTTGACAAAAATGAAATTTTCTATGTTTTCTCTGATTAAACGAAAAGTACCAAGCCCAGAGTCATAATTTTTGGCATGGAATGTCTTCAGGTCATTTCCTATGATGTGCGTGTGCTATTATCAATCTTCTGATTGACAATGCATGTGAGAATGTGGTTGAATGCGGATAAAGTTGCTCAAAATGTTTGTGTTTGCCGACATTAAGAGGCTCGCCAAATCTAAATGTGGTTAGCTTTATAGACAGGGATGCATGAAAATGAAAGGAAATGACCTGAAGATATTTTATGCCAAAAATTATGACTTTGCGCTTATTACTTTTCGTTTAATCAGAGAAAACATGCAAAATTTCATTTTAGCCAAAAAACTGCAATCTGCGTCCCATTGGATTTACATGTGTTTTTCTTTGATCTTGTCTGACAAGAAGAGGAACTCACTAGAGCTCGGCAGACGTGCCGATTCGCAGTAGGCATAGAGTGTACATCATTCTGTGACAGTCTCATTTTCGGCCTCGTTCCCTGCAGAAACTCGTTTTGACTGCCGGACTATGAGGTGTACATCATTCTGTGAAAGTCTCACTTTCGGCCTCGTTCCCTGCAGAAACTCGTTTTGACTGCCGGACTATGAGGTGTACATCATTATGTGAAAGTCTCATTGTCGGCCTCGCTCCCTGCAGAAACTCGTTTTGACTGCCGGACTATGAGGTGTACATCATTCTGTGAAAGTCTCATTGTCGGCCTCGCTCCCTGCAGAAACTCGTGCTGGCTGCCGGACTATGAGGTGTACATCATTCTGTGAAAGTCTCATTGTCGGCCTCGTTCCCTGCAGAAACTCGTGCTGGCTGCCGGACTATGAGGTGTACATGATTCTGTGAAAGTCTCACTTTCGGCCTCGTTCCCTGCAGAAACTCGTTCTGGCTGCCGGACTATGAGGTGTACATCATTGTGTGAAAGTCTCATTGTCGGCCTCGTTTCCTGCAGAAACTCGTGCTGGCTGCCGGACTATGAGGTGTACATCATTGTGTGAAAGTCTCATTGTCGGCCTCGTTTCCTGCAGAAACTCGTGCTGGCTGCCGGACTATGAGGTGCACATCATTCTGTGAAAGTATCATTGTCGGCCTCGTTCCCTGCAGAAACTCGTTCTGGCTGCCGGACTATGAGGTGCACATCATTCTGTGAAAGTATCATTGTCGGCCTCGTTCCCTGCAGAAACTCGTTCTGGCTGCCGGACTATGAGGTGTACATCATTGTGTGAAAGTCTCATTGTCGGCCTCGTTCCCTGCAGAAACTCGTTCTGGCTGCCGGACTATTAATCGAACGTTGAGTTAATGTTTATGAAAAATCTGTTTTATTCGAGAATCAGTATTGTCCGTAATGTATGGAAAAGGGAAATGCAAAACATCCTTATTGACCCATTGATTGCTTTGTTTTCTCGTTTTCTTTCGTCGTTGGAGTTTCATGTTCGAAGATCTTATGACTTGCTCGTTATATCCGTTCATGCGTAATAAGTTGTCAAATTCTTCTTTGTGCTTTTTGAAAGTAAAACTTTCTGAGCATCGTTCAGAAATTCTTTTCGTCTCATTCAGTATGAAATTCATTTTCGTCTTTGTTGTATATGTGATTTTTAGAATGTACAAAAATGTTCTTATTTGCAGCTTTCTTATAGAATTCAAACTGAAAGTCATTATATGAATTTATAGTGATTGTGAAGTCGAGAAGACTCAGAGTTTTATTATCATTATTAGGATGCTCAACTTCAAATTTTATGTCTAGATGTTGAGCATATAGAGATTGTAAAAGATCCAGAGCCTGTTGTTCATTGTTTGCTAAGGCAAAACAATCATCTACGTATCACTTGAATAAGGACAGATGGTTGATATTTTGAAGAGCATTATTTTCGATTGTATCAATGAAAATTGAAGCCAGTAATCCAGAAAGGGAGTTACCAATCGGTAGGCCTTTGATTTGTTGGTAAATTGTACCTTGATAATGAAAAAATGTAAAAGGTCTTGTATGTTGTTCAACGATAAACCTTTGATATAGAGAATATTATTGTCTTCAAGCTTGGTAATTACGGCCGATATAGCGTCATCAATTGGAATCGAAGTATACATTGATGCGATGTCATAACTGCAGGGATAAAGTTGCTCACTTGTGGTGGTTTTATCGAATTGATTAGCTGAGGACTTGATTCAATGTGTGATGGAATATTTTTGAGCATATGCGATGGTAAGTTTGTCAATAACCATGATAATTTCTCGGTTGCTCCTTTTATGTTTGAGACAATGGGTCGGATTTTCAATTGGTCAGTTATCGTGAATTTCTCTTTTACTAACTTTTACTATCTTTTATGCCTTCTTTTAACATTGTGCTGGTATGGCTTTAGTATGTAAAGCATACCACACTTGAAATAACATACGAAAAGCATACAAATATATACAAAGAGAATACAGAAATATACCAAAAAAAAACTAGATTTAGATTGTACAAATTCCGAAAAGGGGAGTCTTTGACTTTTTCAGGTCTTCGACAAAGTATTGGGCAAAGTAGTAATTGTTCAAAGAAATCGAAGACGGAACGCGTGAATTTGTGAATGGAGGCTATACACAGGAAGTATTGACTAAAGGTAATTCATACAAAGTATACTTTGGCTAATAACGCGTGTTCGAATCCTATTTGTATGCATCAACGGTATGCATGCAATATTGTAACATGCGCGAATGAAACGCAAATCCTGGTCGAGTTCCTGCTGATGAGCTCATTACTAACAAGTTTAATCATATTAAGTATCACATTTTTCATCATTCTTAGACACGTCTTGCTGAACTTTTGAATGATTCTTAACACCTGTAGAGAACGAACCATGCTTCCTTGTCAGCATCTCATAACTTTATCTTCATCTTAATCTCAAACACTTCTATCTTCTTACTCAATCACAGCAGGGATCCTTAGTCGGCAGTACAGGTCTGTGTTGTGTCAATTTTCAAATGACCAATCATCCGTCATCGTTAGAACAAAGTTGACCAACTTGATAAAGTATCACCCACACGTTGTAGTAAGTATACCAGTAGAATTCGTAGTCGAGGAACGTTCAAGTGAACAATTTTTCATAATTCGTATAAGTGATTCCAATTAAGTTAAGTCCTTACTATATCGCATGTACTTGCATTAGTCCCTTGCCTACTGAAGCCTTATAAGACTGTGGATAGGAGTTTACATTAATAGAGTTACATGTAGATTTCTTTGTGCCTAATTAATTGACATGATAGAATTCTTGGATGATAAATTTTGATTTAATTACTGGCACCAGTCATTTTTAGTTTAGTATATTGCTTTTACCTTATTGATTGATTGTACTAAAATGCGGTGTGAACATGTGATAACATATCCTTCAGGATATCCAAAAGGCGTATTGATTTGTTTTATTGAGTGAAAGATAATTCTGCATGAATCATCGAAAACAGGGCTCGGTGCAAATTGTATTTTTATCTCAAGTAATGAATACTTGACTGCGGTAGCGTGCGGTTGTGTCGTCTCTCACGTCTGATAAGTTTCATTTGTGGTGCGGATACCATCTGATGCAGAGTTCATTCATATTGGAAATTTATATATTCGTGATCCTTGTCTTGCAGTGAATCGATTGGTGTATTTAATTTCATCGTGGAATTGTTCTTCGCAGTGCTATCCTTGGATTTGTGTTGTGTTGATATTCGTGTCAGTGTGCGCATGCGCAGATCTTGGTGAACTCTTGTCCACGGTCCCTCATTCATTTGCTTTCTTTTGTGTCTATCGTGATATTGGTGTACAACCCAGTCGTTTGTCATCTGTTCCAGTGGTCAAGTAGTCTAAAGGTTCCACGATTTTTGCATTGAGTTACAACTACCCTGGTTCAAATCTGCCTAGTGCTTGTAGTTAATTTTTGGTATTTTGCATCCAATATGCCGTCTACTCCTGTGAATACTAGGTCAAAAGGTGTGACATCTGCAGCTTTGACTTTGCAAGATGTTAAAGCCCTTCTCGACAATAGCAAGAATGAGATTGTTAGCCTGTTGAAACCTGAATTGGACCGTATTGCATCTTCACTTGAGGCTGTTCACAAACGTATCGACTGCATTGAGAATTCTGTCTCTGAAATGAAATCGATTGTCTCAAAACATGAAGAGCAAATCAAGGCTGTTGGTGTGCTTCTTAATTCGACTCTATCGCAAGAAAGTATCCATAATTATATGTCTGTGGAGATTGATGAACGCCTTTATTGGCTCAATAATGTCATTATATCGGGAATCCAAGAGTCTGCTGGTTCTATCGATGAACGAATTGCTGAAGATGAAAAGAAAATTGTTCACATGTTGAATGAGCTTGGTAAGCCTATTGAAGTTGGTTCCATAGTCAAGATGCAGCGTATTGGTCCTGCTGGTTCTCATGCTAGACTACTGCGGTTAACCCTTGATGGTTTGCATTCAAGAAATTCTCTCTTGTCGAAAGCCAAAAATTTACGGAAATCAGATTCTTTTCGGAACGTTTTTGTGAACTCGGATAGAACAAAGGCTCAAAGGTTAGAATTGAAAAGGCTGAGAGATGAATTAAGGGATAGAAAATCAAAAGGTGAAAATGTGACTATATATAATTGTCAGGTTGTTGATCGTAATGACGTGTCTGGAAATTTTCATTGAGGGATTTTACATACACAGAGAACAAAGTGTTTCCTACTATGCTCCTAATGAACGCTAGATCCCTTTTGCCTAAGTTTGATGAACTTTGTGCTGTTTTGTCATGTTTGCATCTTGGTATTGTAATGATAACGGAATCATGGTTACGTTCTAATATTTCGGATGATATTATTAGTATTCATGGTTATAATTTGTTTCGTTGTGACCGTATAAATCGAATCGGAGGGGGTGTTTGTGCTTACATATCATCTAATTTCCCGTGTTTTCCTGCTGCATACTCTTCTTTTCCGTCTGAAATAGAAGTTTTATCACTGCGTATACCTTCTTTGCATATGTTTGTGGTCTGTACGTATATTCCTCCTGGTTTAAAAGTCAATGTGCTCAATAGAATGTGCTCGGTGGTTCATCGACATCTCGTCGCATTAAAGCTGAAACAGGCTACCGGTTACGACGGTATTTGTGCATTTCTGTTGCGAGAAAGTGCTGATTTTATATGTGATCCCCTAGCAGACATTTACACAGCTTCAGTGAATTCACGAACCTTTCCGACTTACTGGAAAAATGCCTATGTAAAACCTATCCCTAAAGTAAGAAATCCATCCATTTCAGACTTTCGCCCGATTTCATTGCTGCCGATAATTTCAAAGCTATTTGAACGAATTGTGTTGCTATCCATGAAGCCTACATTTGTTCAATCATTTGGTAGTGAACAGCATGCCTTTCGGCCTCTCGGCTCAACGAGTAGTGCCCTTATAGATATACTTGACTGCATTACGGCCTATATGGAAGATCAGGAAAATCTTTATGTCAGGCTTGCATCTCTCGACTTTTCCAAGGCCTTCGATAAAATCCACTATAATAGAATGATCAAAACTATAACAAGGGCTTCATTTTGTGGCTTTCTTCATTTTTGTCAAATCGATGCCAACCATTATGCACAAATGGCAGTATCGGTCCTTTGTCTTATGTAAAGTCCGGTGTGCCTCAGGGTTCTACTTTCGGGCCATATCTTTTTTCCATCTTTATCGGGACTCTGACAATAAAATCTCAGAGTGGAAAGCTTGTCAAGTATGCTGATGACCTCACTCTTATTGAATCCTGTACGAAACATCAGCCGAATCCAGATCATATGTCAATTGTATCATCGTGGTCGCATGTGAACAAACTATTTTTGAACTCAAGGAAGTGCAAACAGATGTTTTTTCGTCGCAAAAAGGATGCTCCCACATTTGCTTACACAGATGTTGAGCTTGCTAGCACAATTTCTATTCTTGGTGTAACATTCACAGATGACTTAAAGTGGAACAAGCATTTTGATAACATTTTACTGTCTGCAACTCGTCGTTTGTATGTGATACGCACTCTAAAACCATATGTTTCCAAAGAAAAGTTGCTAGAAGTATTCCACAGTTGTATCGTTTCACTTTTGATGTATGCAACTCCTTTATTTTGTGATATGTCAACTGAAATATGTCACAGAATCAAGAAATTTCGAAAACGCGCCCATCGTTTAATTTGTAGCCAAGAGTGTAAATGCTCAATCATCCCTGATTTCGATAACATGCATAAAAGTTTGTCGTGTAAATTTCTTACAAAGTGTAAATCTCCAGATCATCCTTTACATGAACATGTGCCTCCAAAAATGCCTTGTACTGGACATTTTTGTTTACCTCATTTTTCAACGTTTAGACGTCAGAATTCATTTTTTATCTGGTGTTGCATGATTGATAACGCTGCTGAAATCTGACCTCTCCATTACTGTTGTATAATGTATATTTGTCAAAGCCTGCATGTTACAGAAAGTGATCATTTTATATGTAAGTTCGTGCTGATTTGCTATTTCTGTGTTTGTATATTTGATTTCTATTTACTTTCAATAAACGCATTACTTACTTACTTACTTACTTAGAACTACTGCATTTTTTGTTGATATGCTGGATACTGAGTTGTTACGGTATCCCAGTTCACATTTTGTTATTTGTGGGGATTTCAACCAGTTTGACACATCTATATTTTCTCAGCAATTTTCTATGCGTAACTATGTGACAGTACCTACTCGTGTAAATTCTTTGTTGGATCAGATTTGGTTATCCCATGCCCTTACTGACTGCTATTTGGAAGATGCTAGGGTGGGCCCTCCGATCAGTTCATCAGATCATAATATTGTTATTTTGGATGGAAGGCATAAAGCAAGTACAGTTAAGCAGATAACGAAAGTATGGGATTTTAGAAGATCAAATGTCGATATGTTTTTGTATCTTTTGTCAATTGGATTACAAGACTTTGCCACTAGAATGGAAGGTTCATCTGTCGATGATATGTGCCATGACTTTTATTGTATTTTTCATGCTGCATTATCATTTATCCCATTTACCTACGTGGCCTTTTCTAAGAACGACAAGCCATGGATCACTCCGATTTTGAAAGATTTAATCAACAAGCGTTTGGAGTGCATATAGACTCAGAAATTGGCCACTATATTTTCATTATAAAGATCGTGTTAAAAATGAATTGATAAAAGCAAAACGTATATGGACTAAAAAGCACATCAATTCTTCTAAAAATATTTGGAAAGTTGTTAATGAGACCAGAGGTAAAAGTAATGCATGTGTTTTCGGTTCGCTTATCAATACTTATGGTGGTATTGATTGCTTTCTTCATTGTGTTTCTTCATTGTGCAAGTACTTGTGGGCAACTTTAATTATGAAGATGATGATGATTCTTGTGATATTCAGGATGTGACTTGAGATATTGAATTCTGTCCTTTTGTTATTGCCAATGCATTGAAATCCATCAAGTTATCAACTGCTGTTGGTAGTGATGGTATACCAAATCGCCTCATACGTGATGCTGCAGTGCTGTTGTCAGATCCAATCTATCATATTTTCAAAAGGTCTTTAGCAGACAGAATTTTTCCTGCATGTTGGAAATCAGCAGATGTTATTTTGGCTCCGAAATGTAGAAACCCGAAAATTACAGACTTTCGCCCAATTTCGCTCACCCCCGTGCTCAGTAAAATTTTTGAAAGACTTGTGCTCAACCATATGATGTCAAGCATTAATGAATTGTATGGTTCTCATCAATTTGCCTTCAGGAAGCATGGGTCCACTGATGCTGCACTTGTTCGTATGCATGACTATATAACAGAGTGCCTGGATAAATCTGATGTCAAAACTGTTCGAATGACATGCTTAGATCTATTGAAAGCTTTTGACAAAGTTTTGCCAAGTCTGATGATCCATCGCCTTAAAAGTGCTGGATTGAATGGTGGTTTTATCCTTTGGATAAAGAGTTACTTAACTTCTCGTTCTCAAAGAATAAAGTTGAATGGCGTTTACACTTCTCCTGTTGTTGTGCCATCTGGTCTGCCCCAGGGTTCGGTGCTTGGACCAGTATTATTTGCTTCGTTCATGGGCTCCTTGAATGTTAACTCAGAGGCAGTTGTAGTGATATATGCTGATGATATGACTTTAATAGAGCCGATATTCAAGGATAGTGATTTGCCTAATAATCTGCACTACATTGAAAGTTGGATGGATATGAACAAGATGTCTTTGAATCTGAAGAAGTCTCAGCAGCTGATTTTCAAGAAAGGTAACTGTTCTTCGGCTGAGCTTGCCTACGATAATATTAGTCTAACCAAAGCAATAAAGATCCTTGGTGTTAAGTGGAACGACGGCTTGGATTGGTCTTCGCATATAGAGAGAATTCTGAAGCTTGCGTCACAAAAGCTCTATGTTATTCGTGTCTTGAAACCATACCTCTCTTGTGATAATTTACGTATGGTTTATAATTCCATCATTTTATCAATTTTGTTGTATGCTGCTCCTGTTTTTGTAGGGCTTCCCAAGACTTTAGAGCAGAAACTTGAATTATTTCACAAAAGAGCACATAGAATAATTTGTAGCAAGTATTGTGGATGTTGTTTCTTTCCATCTGTTTTGTCCTTGCGTGAAAAACGTGCATATAATCTCCTTAGTAGATGTGAGACATATGTATTCCATCCTTTACACGAATTTTTGCCTGTGCGTATGCCAAGAACTAATAAGCTATGTTTACCACCGATCAGCACTTCAAGAAGACTTCACTCATTTTTCCCTTGGTCCTGTGTTTTAATGAATTCTTCGACATCATTATGATATTCGTGTTTAGTGTTGACAACAAATCGTACATGTAAAGTTGATAAATTTGTAATTTTGCATGGTTTTGAATGAATTATTTTGTACACTATTATTTGTCTTATTGTTCTCATGATTGTAACTCTCGATTTTCATTATTTCAAATATAAACACTTTACTTCTACTTCTACTTCTAATATGGAAGAATACTTCCATTCTTGCAAAACCCTTAACCCTTGACCACCGAAAAGGGGTCTTCTGCTCCCCCAGCCATGTTTGAATGCTTCTGTATCGAAGACAATATACGTTACGCAGTTGTAACTTCAGATGTTTAAGTTTTTGAATATTGATTTTAGTTTCATTTAGTAAACGTTGAAACGGTACGATTCTCTATGAAATAAAATTAAACATTCTCAAATTAACCTGCAAGTTTCCTTTCATCGACGGAAAGGGGTCTTTTTGGCACCCAGCAATGTACACACAGAGACACACACAGTCAGCAGAGAATGAATACATTGTTGGCATGAGATGATATTCAATCGCTCATCGCAGTCGTATGTGCATTTCCGAGTTGAATAGAATGATTGATGTTAGCGTTTGCAAGTGAACACGCGCGCAGGAGGTTTCACACAACAAATGGAATCGCTGCAGTGATTGTTGCAAATGAACATTGACTTTTCTATGTGATATTAAGTAAAAAGGCCATGTGCCTGCTGATTTTCCTAAGATATAATGACACAGTTGCTTATTAATGCAATTTCCGTGTTTTTGATATAAAAAATAGCTGCGTAATTAAGTTAATTGCTAAAAGGGTGTATTAAAAAATACATGGGGGTCCATTTGTCCTCTTTTCGTTGATAGTGATTGAAACATGTTTTCGGTGGTTAAGGGTTAAAATTGGTTATTTGTCCTATCTGTTAATCTGAAGGTGAACTTTGCATCATAATAATTCGGCTATTGCGTGACAAACTCTTTATTTTGTGAACTCTCACAGTTACATGAAATTGACTGCTCTCATAGACAACAATTTAGCATTTGGTGGTTTCGGGTCAGGCCTTGGCTTTGCTTCACGTGGAACACGTCTTGAATGATATGAGAACGGAATATTGACCGGTTGACTTGATCGACGAGGTTCCTTCTTCCCGGTACTCGGCACTAACGGAGGAACTGGTCGAGCGTGTGAATACGAAGCAGTTTCTTGTGGAGGAAGAGGATTTTCTACAGTTGGTGCTGCTTGAATAACAATTCTCTGTTGTTTTTCCGCTTTGACTTTCTGTAACTCGACTTCTAGTGCACGAATTTTAGCGTTGAGAGTGTCACGTTCTTCACCGGGAAGTGGAATGCCTTTCAAATCTTCAGGCACTTCATCAGGTGTCAGTAATCCCTTTATAAATCGCCGTAGAAGTTCTGTTTCTGCTTTCTGAAGCTCCATTTGCTCATCGTGTCGCAATACAAGACTGGAAAAGGCGTGGCGGAGAGTCTGACTATATTCCGCTCCATCGGGGTGCTCAGAGGAAACTGATGATTTCATCTGAGACAGCAAGAAGTTCACAGTTTCGAGAAGAAGTTCGTACTGGCGTTTCACGTCCCTGAGATGCTCCAGCTCATGCAGCATGTGTCCTACCATCTGTTGAAGATGTTGTATCCGACGTCCAGTGTCAAATTCCTTCTGAAGGTTGTCGAGAGAGGTTTCCTCCCGGATTAGAGGCTGTTTCTTTCGTCGAGCGACTGCTGCGGGATCGAATTCACCGAGTCGATTCTCTAGGTGTCCTGCAAACGCTGTGTAGAGATTAACGGACTCTTGCAGTCTTCGAAGAGCACTGTCGTTCGCCATGTTGAACTTCGCGGCCACTTGAACGTTGCTGGAAAGTTTCTCGATGTCTCGTTGCAGATTCATGCGAGTATTTGAGGCGTCATGCTCTTTCTCCACGAGAAGTTTCTCCAGTTCTATTACCTGAAGAAGAACAACGTTATTAGAGAGCAATTTGATGAAAATTTAAATTCAAATCTGAAGGCATGAGACTTATAGGTGCGTAGCATTGTCAAAAATTTATAAATGAGAAGAAATGAGACGAACTTCCAGCAAGAACTTGACACGATCGATTTGCAAGATCACCTGCAGACAATTACCTCATTAAAGAGCTCATGTGAAAGCCATAACCAATGTAATGCACAGAGACGAAATACTGAAATATGCTAACAATGAATTCAATAATTATTATGACTGAAGATGATAGAGAAGACGCTTCTCTAAAGGAAAACTATGGATATGTGCATACTATTGTATTCATATTTTATTGCAGCTAATTACATGTACATGTATAGTCAGTTAATTTTCCAGTTGATGGCTATGTAAACGGACTACTATAGTCCTGCATAGTCCTGCAACCAGCATGAGTTTCTGCAGGGAACGAGGCCGACAGTGAGACTTTCACAGAATAATGTACACCTCACAGTCCGGCAGCCAGCACGAGTTTCTGCAGGGAACGAGGCCGACAATGAGACTTTCACAGAATGATGTACACCTCACAGTCCGGCAGCCTGCACGAGTTTGTGCAGGGAACGAGGCCGACAATGAGACTTTCACAGAATGATGTACACCTCATAGTCCGGCAGCCAGAGCGAGTTTCTGCAGGGAACGAGGCCGACAATGAGACTTTCACAGAATGATGTGCACCTCATAGTCCGGCAGCCAGCACGAGTTTCTGCAGGGAACGAGGCCGACAATGAGACTTTCACAGAATGATGTACACCTCATAGTTCGACAGCCAGCACGAGTTTCTGCAGGGAACGAGGCCGACAATGAGACTTTCACAGAATGATGTACACCTCATAGTGCGGCAACCAGCATGAGTTTCTGCAGGGAACGAGGCCGACAATGAGACTTTCACAGAATGATGTACACCTCATAGTCCGGCAGCCAGCACGAGTTTCTGCAGGGAACGAGGCCGACAATGAGACTTTCACAGAATGATGTACACCTCACAGTCCGGCAGCCAGCACGAGTTTCTGCAGGGAACGAGGCCGACAATGAGACTTTCACAGAATGATGTACACCTCACAGTCCGGCAGCCAGCACGAGTTTTTGCAGGGAACGAGGCCAAAAATGAGACTTCCACAGAATGATGCGCACCTATGCTTACTGCGAATTGGCGAGTCTGCCGACTTCAATCAAGTTTCTCTTCTTGTCAGACTCGATCAAAGAAAACACATGTTAGTCAGGAAACACATGGAGATTGACATTCGATTAAGACGCAAATTGTCGATGTTTCCTTTGATTAAGCGAAAGGTGCTAAACCTAGAGGCATATTTTTGACATGGAATGTCTTCAAGGCACTTTCTATTATGTACAATTGGCAAGCTGCCTTGTCGGCAAACAAGCACTTTGAGCAATTGTATCTACATTTAACCACATTCTCGTAGACATTGCCGATCAGAAGCATGACAATCACACTTGCACATCAAAGAAGACATTCAACATCAAACAATACGGCTCAAAATTGATTAACTTTACCGCAATGAGCGAAACTTTAGAAAATTTCTTTTTAGCAAAAATCTGCATCCCATTGAATTAATTGGTTCCTTCTTAGACCCCACCTGACAAGAAGATAGAGCTCGGCAGACGCGTAGATTCGTCGTAGGCATGTAGAGTGCACATCATTCTGTGGAAGTCTCATTGTCGGCCTCGTTCCCTGCAGAAACTCGTGCTGGCTGCCGGACTATGAGGTGTACATCATTCTGTGAAAGTCTCACTGTCGGCCTCGTTCCCTGCACAAACTCGTGCTGGCTGCCGGACTATGAGGTGTACATCATTCTGTGAAAGTCTCATTTTCGGCCTTGTTCCCTGCAGAAACTCGTGCTGGCTGCCGGACTATGAGGTGTACATCATTCTGTGAAAGTCTCACCGTCGGCCTCGTTCCCTGCACAAACTCGTGCTGGCTGCCGGACTATGAGGTGTACATCATTCTGTGAAAGTCTCATTGTCGGCCTCGTTCCCTGCAGAAACTCGTGCTGGCTGCCGGACTATGAGGTGTACATCATTCTGTGAAAGTCTCACTGTCGGCCTCGTTCCCTGCACAAACTCGTGCTGGCTGCCGGACTATGAGGTGTACATCATTCTGTGAAAGTCTCATTTTCGGCCTTGTTCCCTGCAGAAACTCGTGCTGGCTGCCGGACTATGAGGTGTACATCATTCTGTGGAGTCTCACTGTCGGCCTCGTTCCCTGCACAAACTCGTGCTGGCTGCCGGACTATGAGGTGTACATCATTCTGTGAAAGTCTCATTGTCGGCCTCGTTCCCTGCAGAAACTCGTGCTGGCTGCCGGACTATGAGGTGTGCATCATTCTGTGAAAGTCTCATTTTCGGCCTCGTTTCCTGCAGAAACTCGTGCTGGCTGCCGGACTATGAGGTGTACATCATTCTGTGAAAGTCTCATTGTCGGCCTCGTTCCCTGCAGAAACTCGTGCTGGCTGCCGGACTATGAGGTGTACATCATTCTGTGAAAGTCTCACTGTCGGCCTTGTTCCCTGCACAAACTCATGCTGGCTGCCGGACTATGAGGTGTACATCATTCTGTGAAAGTCTCATTTTCGGCCTTGTTCCCTGCAGAAACTCGTGCTGGCTGCCGGACTATGAGGTGTACATCATCCTGTGAAAGTCTCACTGTCGGCCTCGTTCCCTGCACAAACTCGTGCTGGCTGCCGCACTATGATGTGTGCATCATTCTGTGAAAGTCTCATTTTCGGCCTTGTTCCCTGCAGAAACTCGTGCTGGCTGCCGGACTATGAGGTGTACATCATTCTGTGAAAGTCTCATTGTCGGCCTCGTTCCCTGCAGAAACTCGTGCTGGCTGCCGGACTATGAGGTGTGCATCATTCTGTGAAAGTCTCATTGTCGGCCTCGTTCCCTGCAGAAACTCGTGCTGGCTGCCGGACTATGAGGTGTACATCATTCTGTGAAAGTCTCATTGTCGGCCTCGTTCCCTGCAGAAACTCGTGCTGGCTGCCGGACTATGAGGTGTGCATCATTCTGTGAAAGTCTCATTGTCGGCCTCGTTCCCTGCAGAAACTCGTGCTGGCTGCCGGACTATGAGGTGTACATCATTCTGTGAAAGTCTCATTGTCGGCCTCGTTCCCTGCAGAAACTCGTGCTGGCTGCCGGACTATGAGGTGTACATCATTCTGTGAAAGTCTCACTGTCGGCCTCGTTCCCTGCACAAACTCATACTGGCTGCCGGACTATGAGGTGTACATCATTCTGTGAAAGTCTCATTCTCGGCCTTGTTCCCTGCAGAAACTCGTGCTGGCTGCCGCACTATGATGTGTGCATCATTCTGTGAAAGTCTCATTGTCGGCCTCCTTCCCTGCAGAAACTCGCTCTGGCTGCCGGACTGTGAGGTGTGCATCATTCTGTGAAAGTCTCATTGTCGGCCTTGTTCCCTGCACAAACTCGTGCTGGCTGCCGGACTATGAGGTGTACATCATTCTGTGAAAGTCTCATTTTCGGCCTTGTTCCCTGCAGAAACTCGTGCTGGCTGCCGGACTATGAGGTGTACATCATTCTGTGAAAGTCTCATTGTCGGCCTCGTTCCCTGCAGAAACTCGTGCTGGCTGCCGGACTATGATGTGTACATCATTCTGTGAAAGTCTCATTGTCGGCCTCGTTACCTGCAGAAACTCGTGCTGGCTGCCGGACTATGAGGTGTACATCTTTCTGTGAAAGTCTCATTGTCGGCCTCCTTCCCTGCAGAAACCCGTGCTGGCTGCCGGACTATGAGGTGTACATCATTCTGTGAAAGTCTCATTGTCGGCCTCGTTCCCTGCAGAAACTCGTGCTGGTTGCCGGACTGTGAGGTGTGCATCATTCTGTGAGAGTCTCATTGTCGGCCTCGTTCCCTGCAGAAACTCGTGCTGGCTGCCGGACTATGAGGTGTACATCATTCTGTGAAAGTCTCACTGTCGGCCTCGTTCCCTGCACAAACTCATGCTGGCTGCCGGACTATGAGGTGTACATCATTCTGTGAAAGTCTCATTGTCGGCCTCGTTCCCTGCAGAAACTCGTGCTGGCTGCCGGACTATGAGGTGTACATCATTCTGTGAAAGTCTCATTTTCGGCCTTGTTCCCTGCAGAAACTCGTGCTGGCTGCCGCACTATGATGTGTGCATCATTCTGTGAAAGTCTCATTGTCGGCCTCGTTCCCTGCAGAAACTCGCTCTGGCTGCCGGACTGTGAGGTGTGCATCATTCTGTAAAAGTCTCATTGTCGGCCTTGTTCCCTGCAGAAACTCGTGCTGGCTGCCGGACTATGAGGTGTACATCATTCTGTGAAAGTCTCACTGTCGGCCTCGTTCCCTGCAGAAACTCGTGATGGCTGCCGGACTATGAGGTGTACATCATTCTGTGAAAGTCTCATTGTCGGCCTCGTTCCCTGCAGAAACTCGTGCTGGCTGCCGGACTATGAGGTGTACATCATTCTGTGAAAGTCTCATTGTCGGCCTCGTTCCCTGCAGAAACTCGCTCTGGCTGCCGGACTATGAGGTGTACATCATTCTGTGAAAGTCTCACTGTCGGCCTCGTTCCCTGCACAAACTCGTGCTGGCTGCCGGACTATGAGGTGTATATCATTCTGTGAAAGTCTCATTGTCGGCCTCGTTCCCTGCAGAAACTCGTGCTGGCTGCCGCACTATGATGTGTGCATCATTCTGTGAAAGTCTCATTGTCGGCCTCCTTCCCTGCAGAAACTCGCTCTGGCTGCCGGACTGTGAGGTGTGCATCATTCTGTGAAAGTCTCATTGTCGGCCTCCTTCCCTGCAGAAACTCGCTCTGGCTGCCGGACTATGAGGTGTACATCATTCTGTGAAAGTCTCACTGTCGGCCTCGTTCCCTGCAGAAACTCGTGCTGGCTGCCGGACTATGAGGTGTACATCATTCTGTGAAAGTCTCATTTTCGGCCTTGTTCCCTGCACAAACTCATGCTGGCTGCCGGACTATGAGGTGTACATCATTCTGTGAAAGTCTCATTGTCGGCCTCGTTCCCTGCAGAAACTCGTGCTGGCTGCCGGACTATGATGTGTACATCATTCTGTGAAAGTCTCATTGTCGGCCACGTTCCCTGCAGAAACTCGTGCTGGCTGCCGGACTATGAGGTGTACATCATTCTGTGAAAGTCTCATTGTCGGCCTCCTTCCCTGCAGAAACCCGTGCTGGCTGCCGGACTATGAGGTGTACATCATTCTGTGAAAGTCTCATTGTCGGCCTCGTTCCCTGCAGAAACTCGTGCTGGTTGCCGGACTGTGAGGTGTGCATCATTCTGTGAAAGTCTCATTGTCGGCCTCGTTCCCTGCAGAAACTCGTGCTGGCTGCCGGACTATGAGGTGTACATCATTCTGTGAAAGTCTCACTGTCGGCCTCGTTCCCTGCACAAACTCGTGCTGGCTGCCGGACTATGAGGTGTACATCATTCTGTGAAAGTCTCACTGTCGGCCTCGTTCCCTGCACAAACTCATGCTGGCTGCCGGACTATGAGGTGTACATCATTCTTTGAAAGTCTCATTTTCGGCCTTGTTCCCTGCAGAAACTCGTGCTGGCTGCCGGACTATGAGGTGTACATCATTCTGTGAAAGTCTCATTGTCGGCCTCGTTCCCTGCAGAAACTCGTGCTGGCTGCCGGACTATGAGGTGTACATCATTCTGTGAAAGTCTCATTGTCGGCCTCGTTCCCTGCAGAAACTCGTGCTGGCTGCCGGACTATGAGGTGTACATCATTCTGTGAAAGTCTCACTGTCGGCCTCGTTCCCTGCACAAACTCATGCTGGCTGCCGGACTATGAGGTGTACATCATTCTGTGAAAGTCTCACTGTCGGCCTTGTTCCCTGCAGAAACTCGTGCTGGCTGCCGGACTATGAGGTGTACATCATTCTGTGAAAGTCTCATTGTCGGCCTCGTTCCCTGCAGAAACTCGTGCTGGCTGCCGGACTATGAGGTGTACATCATTCTGTGAATGTCTCATTGTCGGCCTCGTTCCCTGCAGAAACTCGTGCTGGCTGCCGGACTATGAGGTGTACATCATTCTGTGAAAGTCTCACTGTCGGCCTCGTTCCCTGCACAAACTCGTGCTGGCTGCCGGACTATGAGGTGTACATCATTCTGTGAAAGTCTCATTTTCGGCCTTGTTCCCTGCAGAAACTCGTGCTGGCTGCCGCACTATGATGTGTGCATCATTCTGTGAAAGTCTCATTGTCGGCCTCGTTCCCTGCAGAAACTCGCCCTGGCTGCCGGACTGTGAGGTGTGCATCATTCTGTAAAAGTCTCATTGTCGGCCTTGTTCCCTGCAGAAACTCGTGCTGGCTGCCGGACTATGAGGTGTACATCATTCTGTGAAAGTCTCACTGTCGGCCTCGTTCCCTGCAGAAACTCGTGCTGGCTGCCGGACTATGAGGTGTACATCATTCTGTGAAAGTCTCATTGTCGGCCTCGTTCCCTGCAGAAACTCGTGCTGGCTGCCGGACTATGAGGTGTACATCATTCTGTGAAAGTCTCATTGTCGGCCTCGTTCCCTGCAGAAACTCGCTCTGGCTGCCGGACTATGAGGTGTACATCATTCTGTGAAAGTCTCATTGTCGGCCTCGTTCCCTGCAGAAACTCGTGCTGGCTGCCGCACTATGATGTGTGCATCATTCTGTGAAAGTCTCATTGTCGGCCTCGTTCCCTGCAGAAACTCGCTCTGGCTGCCGGACTGTGAGGTGTGCATCATTCTGTGAAAGTCTCATTGTCGGCCTTGTTCCCTGAAGAAACTCGTGCTGGCTGCCGGACTATGAGATGTACATCATTCTGTGAAAGTCCCACTGTCGGCCTCGTTCCCTGCACAAACTCGTGCTGGCTGCCGGACTATGAGGTGTACATCATTCTCTGAAAGTCTCATTGTCGGCCTCGTTCCCTGCAGAAACTCGTGCTGGCTGCCGGACTATGTGGTGTACATCATTCTGTGAAAGTCTCATTGTCGGCCTCGTTCCCTGCAGAAACTCGTGCTGGCTGCCGGACTATGAGGTGTGCATCATTCTGTGAAAGTCTCATTGTCGGCCTCGTTCCCTGCAGAAACTCGTGCTGGCTGCCGGACTATGAGGTGTACATCATTCTGTGAAAGTCTCATTGTCGGCCTCGTTCCCTGCAGAAACTCGTGCTGGCTGCCGGACTATGAGGTGTACATCATTCTGTGAAAGTCTCACTGTCGGCCTCGTTCCCTGCACAAACTCATGCTGGCTGCCGGACTATGAGGTGTACATCATTCTGTGAAAGTCTCATTTTCGGCCTTGTTCCCTGCAGAAACTCGTGCTGGCTGCAGCACTATGATGTGTGCATCATTCTGTGAAAGTCTCATTGTCGGCCTCGTTCCCTGCAGAAACTCGCTCTGGCTGCCGGACTGTGAGGTGTGCATCATTCTGTGAAAGTCTCATTGTCGGCCTTGTTCTCTGCAGAAACTCGTGCTGGCTGCCGGACTATGAGGTGTACATCATTCTGTGAAAGTCTCACTGTCGGCCTCGTTCCCTGCACAAACTCGTGCTGGCTGCCGGACTATGAGGTGTACATCATTCTGTGAAAGTCTCATTTTCGGCCTTGTTCACTGCAGAAACTCGTGCTGGCTGCCGGACTATGAGGTGTACATCATTCTGTGAAAGTCTCACTGTCGGCCTCGTTCCCTGCAGAAACTCGTGCTGGCTGCCGGACTATGATGTGTACATCATTCTCTGAAAGTCTCATTGTCGGCCTCGTTCCCTGCAGAAACTCGTGCTGGCTGCCGGACTGTGAGGTGTACATCATTCTGTGAAAGTCTCATTGTCGGCTTCCTTCCATGCAGAAACTCGTGCTGGCTGCCGGACTATGAGGTGTACATCATTCTGTGAAAGTCTCATTGTCGGCCTCGTTCCCTGCAGAAACTCGTGCTGGTTGCCGGACTGTGAGGTGTGCATCATTCTGTGAGAGTCTCATTGTCGGCCTCGTTCCCTGCAGAAACTCGTGCTGGCTGCCGGGCTATGAGGTGTACATCATTCTGTGAAAGTCTCACTGTCGGCCTCGTTCCCTGCACAAACTCATGCTGGCTGCCGGACTATGAGGTGTACATCATTCTGTGAAAGTCTCATTTTCGGCCTTGTTCCCTGCAGAAACTCGTGCTGGCTGCCGGACTATGAGGTGTACATCATTCTGTGAAAGTCTCACTGTCGGCCTCGTTCCCTGCACAAACTCATGCTGGCTGCCGGACTATGATTTGTACATCATTCTGTGAAAGTCTCATTTTCGGCCTTGTTCCCTGCAGAAACTCGTGCTGGCTGCCGCACTATGATGTGTGCATCATTCTGTGAAAGTCTCATTGTCGGCCTCCTTCCCTGCAGAAACTCGCTCTGGCTGCCGGACTGTGAGGTGTGCATCATTCTGTGAAAGTCTCATTGTCGGCCTTGTTCCCTGCAGAAACTCGTGCTGGCTGCCAGACTATGAGGTGTACATCATTCTGTGAAAGTCTCACTGTCGGCCTCGTTCCCTGCACAAACTCGTGCTGGCTGCCGGACTATGAGGTGTACATCATTCTGTGAAAGTCTCATTTTCGGCCTTGTTCCCTGCAGAAACTCGTGCTGGCTGCCGGACTATGAGGTGTACATCATTATGTGAAAGTCTCATTGTCGGCCTCGTTCCCTGCAGAAACTCGTGCTGGCTGCCGGACTATGATGTGTACATCATTCTGTGAAAGTCTCATTGTCGGCCTCGTTCCCTGCAGAAACTCGTGCTGGCTGCCGGACTATGAGGTGCACATCATTCTGTGAAAGTCTCATTTTCGGCCTCCTTCCCTGCAGAAACTCGTGCTGGCTGCCAGACTATGAGGTGCACGTCATTCTGTGAAAGTCTCATTGTGGGCCTCGTTCTCTGCAGAAACTCGTGCTGGCTGCTGCCAGACCATGAGGTATGCATCATTCTGTGAAAGTCTCATTGTCGGCCTCGTTCCCTGCACAAACTCGTGCTGGCTGCCGGACTATGAGGTGTACATCATTCTGTGAAAGTCTCATTGTCGGCCTCGTTCCCTGCAGAAACTCATGCTGGCTGCCGGACTATGAGGTGTACATCATTCTGTGAAAGTCTCATTTTCGGCCTTGTTCCCTGCAGAAACTCGTGCTGGCTGCCGGACTATGAGGTGTACATCATTCTGTGAAAGTCTCATTGTCGGCCTCGTTCCCTGCAGAAACTCGTGCTGGCTGCCGGACTATGAGGTGTACGTCATTCTGTGAAAGTCTCATTGTCGGCCTCGTTCCCTGCAGAAACTCGTGCTGGCTGCCGGACTATGAGGTGTACATCATTCTGTGAAAGTCTCACTGTCGGCCTCGTTCCCTGCAGAAACTCGTGCTGGCTGCCGGACTATGAGGTGTACATCATTCTGTGAAAGTCTCATTTTTGGCCTTGTTCCCTGCAGAAACTCGTGCTGGCTGCCGGACTATGAGGTGTACATCATTCTGTGAAAGTCTCATTGTCGGCCTCGTTCCATGCAGAAACTCGTGCTGGCTGCCGGACTATGAGGTGTACATCATTCTGTGAAAGTCTCATTGTCGGCCTCGTTCCCTGCAGAAACTCGTGCTGGCTGCCGGACTATGAGGTGTACATCATTCTGTGAAAGTCTCATTGTCGGCCTCGTTCCCTGCACAAACTCGTGCTGGCTGCCGGACTATGAGGTGTACATCATTCTGTGAAAGTCTCAGTGTCGGCCTCGTTCCCTGCAGAAACTCGTGCTGGCTGCCGGACTATGAGGTGTACATCATTCTGTGAAAGTCTCATTGTCGGCCTCGTTCCCTGCAGAAACTCGTGCTGGCTGCCGGACTATGAGGTGTACATCATTCTGTGAAAGTCTCACTGTCGGCCTCGTTCCCTGCAGAAACTCGTGCTGGCTGCCGGACTATGAGGTGTACATCATTCTGTGAAAGTCTCACTTTCGGCCTCGTTCCCTGCAGAAACTCGTGCTGGCTGCCGGACTATGAGGTGTACATCATTCTGTGAAAGTCTCATTGTCGGCCTCGTTCCATGCAGAAACTCGTGCTGGCTGCCGGACTATGAGGTGTACATCATTCTGTGAATGTCTCATTGTCGGCCTCGTTCCCTGCAGAAACTCGTGCTGGCTGCCGGACTATGAGGTGTACATCATTCTGTGAAAGTCTCACTGTCGGCCTCGTTCCCTGCACAAACTCGTGCTGGCTGCCGGACTATGAGGTGTACATCATTCTGTGAAAGTCTCATTTTCGGCCTCTCTCCCTGCAGAAACTCGTGCTGGCTGCCGCACTATGAGGTGTACATCATTCTGTGAAAGTCTCATTGTCGGCCTCGTTCCCTGCAGAAACTCGCACTGGCTCCCGGACTGTGAGGTGTGGCATCATTCTGTAAAGTCTCATAGTCGGCCTCGTTCCCTGCAGAAACTCGTGCTGGCTGCCGGACTATGAGGTGTACATCATTCTGTGAAAGTCTCACTGTCGGCCTCGTTCCCTGCAGAAACTCGTGCTGGCTGCCGGACTATGAGGTGTACATCATTCTGTGAAAGTCTCATTTTCGGCCTCGTTCCCTGCAGAAACTCGTGCTGGCTGCCGGACTATGAGGTGTACATCATTCTGTGAAAGTCTCATTGTCGGCCTCGTTCCCTGCAGAAACTCGCTCTGGCTGCCGGACTATGAGGTGTACATCATTCTGTAAAAGTCTCATTTGCGGCCTCCTTCCCTGCAGAAACTCGTGCTGGCTGCCGCACTATGATGTGTACATCATTCTGTGAAAGTTTCATTGTCGGTCTCGTTCCCTGCAGAAACTCGTGCTGGCTGCCGGACTATGAGGTGTACATCATTCTGTGAAAGTCTCACTCTCGGCAATGTTCCCTGCAGAAACTCGTGCTGGCTGCCGGACTATGAGGTGTACATCATTCTGTGAAAGTCTCATTGTCGGCCTCGTTCCCTGCACAAACTCGTGCTGGCTGCCGGACTATGAGGTGTACATCATTCTCTGAAAGTCTCATTTTCGGCCTTGTTCCCTGCAGAAACTCGTGCTGGCTGCTGGACTATGAGGTGTACATCATTCTGTGAAAGTCTCACTGTCGGCCTCGTTCCCTGCACAAACTCATGCTGGCTGCCGGACTATGAGGTGTACATCATTCTGTGAAAGTCTCATTTTCGGCCTTGTTCCCTGCTGAAACTCGTGCTGGCTGCCGCACTATGATGTGTGCATCATTCTGTGAAAGTCTCATTGTCGGCCTCGTTCCCTGCAGAAACTCGTGCTGGCTGCCGGACTATGAGGTGTACATCATTCTGTGAAAGTCTCACTGTCGGCCTCGTTCCCTGCACAAACTCATGCTGGCTGCCGGACTATGAGGTGTACATCATTCTGTGAAAGTCTCATTTTTGGCCTTGTTCCCTGCAGAAACTCGTGCTGGCTGCCGGACTATGAGGTGTACATCATTCTGTGAAAGTCTCATTGTCGGCCTCGTTCCATGCAGAAACTCGTGCTGGCTGCCGGACTATGAGGTGTACATCATTCTGTGAATGTCTCATTGTCGGCCTCGTTCCCTGCAGAAACTCGTGCTGGCTGCCGGACTATGAGGTGTACATCATTCTGTGAATGACTCACTGTCGGCCTCGCTCCCTGCTCACACTCGTGCTGGCTGCCGGACTATGAGGTGTACATCATTCTGTGAAAGTCTCATTTTCGGCCTCGTTCCCTGCAGAAACTCGTGCTGGCTGCCGGACTATGAGGTGTGCATCATTCTGTGAAAGTCTCATTGTCGGCCTCGTTCCCTGCAGAAACTCGTGCTGGCTGCCGGACTGTGAGGTGTACATCATTCTGTGAAAGTCTCATTGTCGGCCTTGTTCCCTGCAGAAACTCGTGTTGGCTGCCGGACTGTGAAGTGTACATCATTCTGTGAAAGTCTCATTGTCGGCCTCGTTCTCTGCAGAAACTCGTGCTGGCTGCCGGACTGTGAGGTGTACATCATTCTGTGAAAGTCTCATTGTCGGCCTCGTTCCCTGCAGAAACTCGTGCTGGCTGCCGGACTATGAGGTGTATATCATTCTGTGAAAGTCTCATTGTCGGCCTCGTTCCCTGCAGAAACTCGTGCTGGCTGCCGGACTATGAGGTGTACATCATTCTGTGAAAGTCTCATTGTCGGCCTCGTTCCCTGCAGAAACTCGTGCTGGCTGCCGCACTATGATGTGTGCATCATTCTGTGAAAGTCTCATTGTCGGCCTCGTTCCCTGCAGAAACTCGCTCTGGCTGCCGGACTATGAGGTGTGCATCATTCTGTGAAAGTCTCATTGTCGGCCTTGTTCCCTGCAGAAACTCGTGCTGGCTGCCGGACTATGAGATGTACATCATTCTGTGAAAGTCTCACTGTCGGCCTCGTTCCCTGCACAAACTCGTGCTGGCTGCCGGACTATGAGGTGTACATCATTCTCTGAAAGTCTCATTTTCGGCCTTGTTCCCTGCAGAAACTCGTGCTGGCTGCCGGACTATGAGGTGTACATCATTCTGTGAAAGTCTCATTGTCGGCCTCGTTCCCTGCACAAACTCGTGCTGGCTGCCGACTATGAGGTGTGCATCATTCTGTGAAAGTCTCATTGTCGGCCTCGTTCCCTGCAGAAACTCGTGCTGGCTGCCGGACTATGAGGTGTACATCATTCTGTGAAAGTCTCATTGTCGGCCTCGTTCCCTGCAGAAACTCGTGCTGGCTGCCGGACTATGAGGTGTACATCATTCTGTGAAAGTCTCACTGTCGGCCTCGTTCCCTGCACAAACTCATGCTGGCTGCCGGACTATGAGGTGTACATCATTCTGTGAAAGTCTCATTGTCGGCCTCCTTCCCTGCAGAAACCCGTGCTGGCTGCCGCACTATGATGTGTGCATCATTCTGTGAAAGTCTCATTGTCGGCCTCGTTCCCTGCAGAAACTCGCTCTGGCTGCCGGACTGTGAGGTGTGCATCATTCTGTGAAAGTCTCATTGTCGGCCTTGTTCTCTGCAGAAACTCGTGCTGGCTGCCGGACTATGAGGTGTACATCATTCTGTGAAAGTCTCACTGTCGGCCTCGTTCCCTGCACAAACTCGTGCTGGCTGCCGGACTATGAGGTGTACATCATTCTGTGAAAGTCTCATTGTCGGCCTCGTTACCTGCAGAAACTCGTGCTGGCTGCCGGACTATGAGGTGTACATCATTCTGTGAAAGTCTCATTGTCGGCCTCGTTCCCTGCAGAAACTCGTGCTGGCTGCCGGACTATGATGTGTACATCATTCTCTGAAAGTCTCATTGTCGGCCTCGTTCCCTGCAGAAACTCGTGCTGGCTGCCGGACTATGAGGTGTACATCATTCTGTGAAAGTCTCATTGTCGGCCTCCTTCCATGCAGAAACTCGTGCTGGCTGCCGGACTATGAGGTGTACATCATTCTGTGAAAGTCTCATTGTCGGCCTCGTTCCCTGCAGAAACTCGTGCTGGCTGCCGGACTGTGAGGTGTGCATCATTCTGTGAGAGTCTCATTGTCGGCCTCGTTCCCTGCAGAAACTCGTGCTGGCTGCCGGATTATGAGGTGTACATCATTCTGTAAAAGTCTCACTGTCGGCCTCGTTCCCTGCACAAACTCATGCTGGCTGCCGGACTATGAGGTGTACATCATTCTGTGAAAGTCTCATTTTCGGCCTTGTTCCCTGCAGAAACTCGTGCTGGTTGCCGGAATATGCCATGCACATCATTCTGTGAAAGTCTCATTTTCGGCCTCGTTCCCTGCAGAAACTCGTGCTGGCTGCCGCACTATGATGTGTGCATCATTCTGTGAAAGTCTCATTGTCGGCCTCGTTCCCTGCAGAAACTCGTGCTGGCTGCCGGACTATGAGGTGTACATCATTCTGTGAAAGTCTCATTTTCGGCCTCGTTCCCTGCAGAAACTCGTGCTGGCTGCCGGACTGTGAGGTGTACATCATTCTGTGAAAGTCTCATTGTCGGCCTCGTTCCATGCAGAAACTCGTGCTGGCTGCCGCACTATGATGTGTGCATCATTCTGTGAAAGTCTCATTGTCGGCCTCGTTCCCTGCAGAAGCTCGTGCTGGCTGCCGGACTATGTGGTGTACATCATTCTGTGAAAGTCTCATTGTCGGCCTCGTTCCCTGCAGAAACTCGTGCTGGCTGCCGGACTATGAGGTGTACATCATTCTGTGAAAGTCTCATTGTCGGCCTCGTTCCCTGCAGAAATTCGTGCTGGTTGCCGGACTGTGAGGTGTGCATCATTCTGTGAAAGTCTCATTGTCGGCCTTGTTCCCTGCAGAAACTCGTGCTGGCTGCCGGACTATGAGGTGTACATCATTCTGTGAAAGTCTCACTGTCGGCCTCGTTCCCTGCACAAACTCATGCTGGCTGCCGGACTATGAGGTGTACATCATTCTGTGAAAGTCTCATTTTCGGCCTTGTTCCTGCAGAAACTCGTGCTGGCTGCCGGACTATGAGGTGTACATCATTCTGTGAAAGTCTCATTGTCGGCCTCCTTTCCTGCAGAAACTCGTGCTGGCTGCCGGACTATGAGGTGTACATCATTCTGTGAAAGTCTCATTGTCGGCCTCGTTCCCTGCAGAAACTCGTGCTGGTTGCCGGACTGTGAGGTGTGCATCATTCTGTGAGAGTCTCATTGTCGGCCTCGTTCCCTGCAGAAACTCGTGCTGGCTGCCGGACTATGAGGTGTACATCATTCTGTGAAAGTCTCACTGTCGGCCTCGTTCCCTGCACAAACTCATGCTGGCTACCGGACTATGAGGTGTACATCATTCTGTGAAAGTCTCACTGTCGGCCTCGTTCCCTGCAGAAACTCGTGCTGGCTGCCGGACTATGAGGTGTACATCATTCTGTGAAAGTCTCATTGTCGGCCTCGTTCCCTGCATAAACTCGTGCTGGCTGCCGGACTATGAGGTGTACATCATTCTGTGAAGGTCTCATTGTCGGCCTCGTTCCCTGCAGAAACTCGTGCTGGCTGCCGGACTATGAGGTGTACATCTTTCTGTGAAAGTCTCATTGTCGGCCTCGTTCCCTGCACAAACTCGTGCTGGCTGCCGGACTGTGAGGTGTACATCATTCTGTGAAAGTCTCATTGTCGGCCTCGTTCCATGCAGAAACTCGTGCTGGCTGCCGCACTATGATGTGTGCATCATTCTGTGAAAGTCTCATTGTCGGCCTCGTTCCCTGCAGAAGCTCGTGCTGGCTGCCGGACTATGAGGTGTACATCATTCTGTGAAAGTCTCATTGTCGGCCTCGTTCCCTGCAGAAACTCGTGCTGGCTGCCGGACTATGAGGTGTACATCATTCTGTGAAAGTCTCATTGTCGGCCTCGTTCCCTGCAGAAACTCGTGCTGGTTGCCGGACTGTGAGGTGTGCATCATTCTGTGAAAGTCTCATTGTCGGCCTCGTTCCCTGCAGAAACTCGTGCTGGCTGCCGGACTATGAGGTGTACATCATTCTGTGAAAGTCTCACTGTCGGCCTCGTTCCCTGCACAAACTCATGCTGGCTGCCGGACTATGAGGTGTACATCATTCTGTGAAAGTCTCATTTTCGGCCTTGTTCCTGCAGAAACTCGTGCTGGCTGCCGGACTATAAGGTGAACATCATTCTGTGAAAGTCTCATTGTCGGCCTCGTTCCCTGCAGAAACTCGTGCTGGCTGCCGGACTGTGAGGTGTACATCATTCTGTGAAAGTCTCATTGTCGGCCTCGTTCCCTGCAGAAACTGGTGCTGGCTGCCGGACTATGAGGTGTACATCATTCTGTGAAAGTCTCATTTTCGGACTTATTCCTGCAGAAACTCGTGCTGGTTGCCGGAATATGCCATGCACATCATTCTGTGAAAGTCTCATTTTCGGCCTCGTTCCCTGCAGAAACTCGTGCTGGCTGCCGGACTATGAGGTGTACATCATTCTGTGAAAGTCTCATTGTCGGCCTCGTTCCCTGCAGAAACTCGTGCTGGCTGCCGGACTATGAGGTGTACATCATTCTGTGAGAGTCTCATTGTCGGCCTCGTTCCCTGCAGAAACTCGTGCTGGCTGCCGGACTGTGAGGTGTACATCATTCTGTGAAGGTCTCATTGTCGGTCTCGTTCCCTGCAGAAACTCGTGCTGGCTGCCGGACTATGAGGTGTACATCATTCTGTGAAAGTCTCATTGTCGGCCTCGTTCCCTGCAGAAACTCGTGCTGGTTGCCGGGATATGCCATGCACATCATTCTGTGAAAGTCTCATTTTCGGCCTCGTTCCCTGCAGAAACTCGTGCTGGCTGCCGGACTATGAGGTGTACATCATTCTGTGAAAGTCTCATTGTCGGCCTCGTTCCCTGCACAAACTCGTGCTGACTGCCGAGATCTCCTCATTCATTGTATTTGAATATCTTCATTATTTCATTGCAGACAGATAAATGGCTCAATAAAACGTCTTCAACCGCTTCAAAAGTTTCGAAGATACTGAGGGATGAGTACATACTTCAATTAGATATAAGGTTCCATGCTGGTTTGGATCTGCATTTGAGAATTTGGTATGAGTATTGTACGAGTATTCATGCCGTGTTCTTCGCGACAATGACCCGTAGTCTTGAAATAAAAACTTTTGACTTTTGTCCATCATAGAGCAGACATATAATTGATAATCACACTCTAGCTTCTTCAACTCACTCGTTTTTGTAGAGTTGTAAGAACGCCTTCTTTCTCCCTAATTTCTTTTTGAAATTTCCATGATTGCTGCACTTGTTTCAACCGCATGTCCACTTCTTTCTCACGATCTTCCTGTATTTCGCCCATGTTGAACCGCATCACCTCCTCTTTAATCTAAAATCAAAATGATTCATTATCTGGTGATTGCGAGGATATTAATTATCTCATCTTCAGAGCAAGCACAAAGTGATGCAAAAAAGATGTCGATTAGTGTCCAGTATTCGGGAATTTGAAAGAACGGTGCTCCGGCAATTTGGGAATAGAGACAAGTTTTCACGAATTTGATATTTCTCATACGATGATGACATCCCAGCAGCCATTTATAATTGAATATAATGCTTACTAATTTAAATTATTAATTGAAGCAGTCCTGATGAGGACTGATGGCGTTCTCCAATCCGCAAGTGTACAAAGGTAATGCTACTGATTAATCAGTTCTGGATTAATCATTCTTAAAAGGACTCAATGGAGCTTTCTCGTGGCAACGAATTGTAATTGATCAGCTTTGGCCCAATATCTGAAAATCTTAAGACTTGTAACACTACTCATTCTTACTGTTAATATGCTAATACCACAGATTCCAAACACTGCCGTATACATGTTCAGAACAGACGTCTAATATACCTTACCGATTGCAAATGCCGATAGTGGAAATACAATAGGACAATGGTCACCATAGGTTAAGGAAATTAAAAATGGAGATTATAAAACTACAGGATACCGATGGATAAAAATTGGAAACGTGGAGGTTTAGTATACAATCTATTGATATAGTATTTGATATGCAATCTGCGCTTTGTACTGAAATCGTGCATTATACATGTATATCAAATTTTTCCCACTTTAAACCAGAAAAATAACGTAATTTAACAATAGATTAAGTGTTCGACAATGAATGGATCTCCGAAGCTACTTAGCTGGAAAATTTCAGTACAATGTGCATAAAATATGCCATATCGGTCATTCTGATTTCTCCAAGCCAGTTTCTTTCCTGTTATAGCCAATTCAGAGCAATTATTACTCATCTTACAACTTTGCATCAAAGATTATATTGTGATTTACTCGAAATTAATTCTGAGAATGAAATAAATGTTCTGAGAACCTTCAGTTTGGAGTTCCATTGGAAAACGTAAGAATACAAAAGGAAAGACAAAAGGAAAGCCCATTGATTTCCAACATCTAAATTATTTACCTCGAATTGTTGACAGTTGACAAACATCATAGAACACAACTGCATGTTTCCACAACTTCATTTCTATTCGAATTCACGCAGAATTACATTCGATTATTGTATGTTAGTATGTTGCCGTTGTGCATATTGAACTTGTCAATCACATTGAACGTGTTGGAATTTCATTTCGAACATCACATCAGATAACAAAAGTTGAAGATTTATAGCAGTGATGAGCAACGACGCCAGATTTGCATTTTGTGTAATTGAAAAATAACAAAACAAAATGCCATTGTTTTACGATCATTGAATCATCAAATAAGATTTTCAAGTCATTTTATTTCTTTTTCAACAATTGAGACAGCTATTTTTTATGATTTCTGGATGACTGGACCCGCTATCGCTTCATGCTGTAATTTTGACAGTTGCAAAGATAACTACAAACCAATTGAAAACATCAGATGTGCATTTTACAGTGCAGACAAAAGTGTCTGGAGTTCATTCTGTACATTTATATTAATATTCTTAACTCAAGTACGTCTGTGAAGAATTAATATGTACAAATGTCCAAACCAACTTAGCAAAATGAGCAGAGGCTCATACATATAATAAAACTCATGTCAATTTACATCGAGAAGGAATAGAGCCCAAACTTCTACAAAAGACTAAGGTGTTTGTTAATAAGATAGAAAAAAATAAAATAAATAGATTTTAGATCACGTTTGCAACAGCCATCATTTTTGAAGGACTTACGGGAAAAGAAAAAAGAATTGCGGCGAATGAAGAGTCTCTTCATGGCTCGCAGACAAGTGAACGCCATCCTGAAGATTATCTAATAGTGCGCTCTCAAAGCTTGTCGGAACGGGAGGTTCATGTTCAAGCTGGTTACAACGATAAAATTTACCTGCAAGTGAAGGGTTGTCCTATGGGGACACACTTCTCTCCCCTATTTGCTGTGATGAAATCGATAGAAGAACAAGCCCTAAGTAAGTTAACTTATAAGCACAACTTACTGCCTAAAATATATAAACGATGACTGTATAGATGATGTAATTATGGGTCCGTTCCCCAAAGATGATAGAATTTTTTCAAATAGATTAGAAACTTTTAATTCGATAAATAAAGACATTCAATTCACATTGGACCTTCCGAAAGATAACTTTTTGGACTTAAGCATCAAAATAGCCATAAGCATTGTCTCTCAAACTCAAAGTGCTTAAATAGGATCAAACTATTCAACATCAGCTAATGGCAACTAGTCACTCCTAATCACACAGGTTCTAGCTCTGCTCCACTCATACACATTCGCATTCTTATATGCACATTATGAACAACTCTGATACTTTAAAAGTCCGTTGTGTCAATGTTAACTTTAAGGAAGTATATAGACCCTAAAAAGCTGTAATAAAACATTGTAAAAACAGAATTAAAAGATGGCATCAATACGTCAAATATCCAGACCTGTTATTGTCATACCTCTAAGTGTATACAAAGAACCCTACTTATTTACAACATTGTAATTCGGCCAAAACACACACGAGAAAAGTACCAAAAATCAACTCAGACAGTACATCAAACTCAGACAAGTGGGAAATAAATCATTCTTGCCGATATTAATGTACAGAGTCGAAAAGTCAACCATTTCAGGCGACAAAATTCTATTATTTGCCACCTCAAAAAACTCAGAGAAAGACTTTATAGGCTACTCCAAGAATGCTGACGACCAAAATTCTTCTGGATAGAATACAATAAATGTCAATACTCATAACATTTGTCTCGAAGAACTGATAAGCCATTACTTAATATGACAGATAGACTCTGCGCTGTTAAACGCTCAATACCAATCACATAGGAAGGATGCATACCAAAATATTTTTGGTATATTTTTGTATCCATTTTGTATGCATTTCAAATGTGATATGCTTTACATACTAAAGCCATACCAGCACAGTACTAGAGGAAAGTATCAATGATGTCTAAAAAATGTTGACTGAAGGTCTTTAGTCAATAAAGATCACATTAATGTTACTACTGTTCTGTAAGTAGTAAGATAATAACATTCAAGAGGCAAACGTGCAATAATTAATTCGATTTTAATGCATGTAAGTCTAATTCACAATAAGTCACGAAATTCACAATTAATCTAATCTAGTTAAATATCACACTATCAAAAAGAAATATTTACGACTGGTTGTACTGAAAAAAGATATTTGACTGTAGTACGTACATTTTTTTGCTATATAACTTAAAGCTCTAGATGCGAGAGACGTCTAATAAGGATGAATTTGTATCAGGTGTCGTGTATAAAACATCATGCCAACAACTCGTATTTCATTGTAAAACAGCAATTCAGATAGAATAGCATAGGCATGTCACCTAGTGCCTTCCTACAAATAATCGCAAAGTTTTCAGACGCTGCATGTGAATGTATATCAATGCCATCAGTGACACGGTGACTCACTTTAGCAGTAATATACGTCTCCAGTTTTTCCTTTTCCCACTTATGTAGATGTTTTGTCAAGGATGGATGCTGCTCCCATAAATCTTCGAAATTAAAAGTCCGTGAGGCAAGTCCTGAAAGAGAAACCGACAACTTCGCAACAAAAGCAGATTTGATGACATCTGTCCACCACGATGAATCTCTGTACAGGTGATGGTTTCCAAAAAAATTTGTTGAGCTAAATCATTTCTATTTACAAACATATAGCAGAATGTCAACTTTCAGAAAATAAAGGACCAGCCATTAATTTACAAGATGAGAGAAGTCCTTGCTTTGATGGTTTTTCTGTATTGTAGCAACATGTGCGAGGCCTTTCAGCCGCTACAGGCGACCATCGTCAGGCACGTGAGTGAAGAAAAGATTGCTGTAGATGAGGTCAAGTCCACTTTTTATTGAACTCGGAACATAGCATTGACTGTCCAAAATAAAATACAATACGATAAGCAAAAATACATAAAACCAAATACTGCTACTACTAAAATTGACAGTAGAAGTAGAAAGAAAAAAGCTAGAAAGATACAAGAGAAAAGTAAACGTCAAAAATTCCAGCAACTGTTTAGAGAAAACTTCACTCGATTGGCCGATGTATATCTCTCAGTCCAAAATGCTTCTTTTATCAATCTTCTCCTCCATACCGGTTCTCTGTCCACCACCTCCATCCTCTCAAAGGCTCTCTCTGATCGCTTTCAAATACATGTCGGGCGTCCGACCGTTCAACGTCGACATCTTTGACTGCTTTGCTCTTTTCTTCTCTCATGTAATGAGCGGACTGACTCTCCAACATACGACCAACCACATTGAGGATCTGCACAAGGGAGACGATACACCACGCGAAAATGCTTCGCCGGAGTAGGACGCTTTCTCATGAGAACACTCCTCAGAGTGTTAATGGGTTTCATACCGACGTTTACATCAACTTGCTTGAGGACATCACGGATCCGCTCTATAACACCCTGGACGAAGGTATTGAGCCTCTGAAATCCAACTTCTCCTCACCGGTGAGAATTTCAGGATGTCAAATGTTCCACTCACAGCTTTAATTTTATCACAAGAAAGGCAATAGGCCTCCCCCTTTCTTCCCCTTCTTCCCTAAATTCGTGTAAGAGCTTCTTATTATAATAATTTGCATAATAATAATAATATTTGTATAATATATAATCGTCACTCAGCATCAGTAAAACGACAATGTGCAAGCTATGCTTCCAGTCGTCTAGCAAGTCAGCAAGTTACTGAGTTTCAAGCATCACAAAATTCCCTCTTATGTTTATGCAGATCTATGTACTTCTGAGTTTGGCAAGTGATTTCAAAATGCACTATGTAGATCGCGGTTTGCCAGGAGAGGCGGTTTTACTTTGAAAATTTTCCACTCTCAACGGTCTCTGATGTATTTTTGTATGACAATATCGAAAATCATGGTCTAAAAATCATGCAATTAGCCCTTTTCAAGAAAAGTACGAAAATTCAAAGTGGCGGACGGAAAAACCGAAACTGCATCCTGGGAGTGGAATAAAAATATTCCCATCTATTTCGCAAGCAGTTTCCTATGTAGCTTGACCCGCACTTTTCAAACATAATTGCTAGAAAAACATACGATTAGCCCTTTTCAAGAAATTAGCGGACATAAAACCGAAACCGCAACAAGTCTTGGAGGTCCTATCAGGTTCTTGAAATTTCTTGGAAGCGTCATCTTCGCTTGTGTGCAAACGATTCAAAAATATGTGAATCAGTGGTCTGCATCAGATCGATCAGACCTTCAAGACTTGTGCAAGCATAATACTTACTTATACATTATACATATTAACATTTGTTCGTTGATAGGGCTCGGTGATGGAAGTTACAGTTGAGATGATACTTCGGCAAGACGAGACAACGAGGCACGTCAGCACGCGAACTCGCTAGCAGATACGATCAATGATAAATGCAGCGATGAGTGTATTCTTCTTCAGAGGGCCTATCTGACGAACTGCGCGCAAGACTTTTCATTGCAACCATCGAGACTGTCTTACTGTACAACGCCATCACTTGGACAATGACTCGCACACTCGAGACAGAATTGGATGGTGCACACTCACATCTATTGAGGGCTTCTTATAACGTGCACTGGCCACGAGTGTCAAACGCAGATTTATACCGACGAGCCAGATTACTACCACAAATTGAGAGGCGACGCAAGGAGCGCCTAGCACTCTCAGGAAATCTGTCGTATCCTCAACCGGCCCAGGAGCTTCTTCTGTGGCAGCCGACACAACCTTAAAGGCGGGGACAAGGTCATAGAAAGACTTTTCCTCAGCTTCTATATGATGATTGTGCTGCGCCAGACCAACTGTCCGCTCACAAGCATGTGCGCCAGTTAGCGATATGGCGCAAGATCTGACGCTTTTTGTATCGTTTGTATTTTTCATCTTTACTAATAAAGCGTATTATATATATATATATAGATATACGAGTATGTATAGTATATATATATATATATTAACATTGCTGTTTCCGTTTTTCTGTCCGCTATTTTGAATTTTAGTAATTTTCATACAAAAATACTTCAAAAACTGTCGAGAAATATAATGGGAAATTTTCAAAATGAATCCGCCTCTCTTGGCTGAGATATAATTCCTCAATTCTTCCTTCAAGTTGCGTTATTGACACGTTTGATGTTAAAATCCATATACTCAAACCTGATGGACAAGGTACCAGGCAAGGGTCGCCCAACACCAAGAAGCCGCTTTCAAAGAGACTTGAAGAGAAACGTGACCATGAGCTGGCGTGGATGAAGCCGATGCTTTCTAATACAATAACGGATAGAGGAAAACTAAAGTTAGTAAAAATAACAGAGTCATGTTTTATTACTAAAATTCCGAAATTTTACTAGAACCAACTTGTAGTCACCAAAATATTGTAGATGATCCTTATTTGTTTACAATTTAGCAGTAATCAAAAGCATTCTTTTAACTTCTTTTCCTGAATAATTTTGAATTTGAATAAAGCAGGAGATGACTTGAAGATAGGACCTATGAAGTAGGAGCCTTGAACCGATGTCAAACACGAGGGGCATTGCTGGTAGACTGCACAGCAGCCTTGCGGCATGAAGAAAAGAAGAGATGATAATCAGATCAGGAATGCTGCACTAATTGCTTTCCGCACCATAAAAAGAAGCATCGAAATGGAAAATTATTTCAATGGACGATAAAACAGAATGACAATTGTATGTTGGACTTACCGGAATCACGAAGATAATCCGCGATCAATGGATGTCCAGACATTGTCAGAACTTCACAGAACCGCCTGAAGACGGTTGTCTCTTGAAGATGCATCGAATTGAGAAGGAGGAGCATCCGCTTCTCACCATCATCTTCCGCCGTCTGTTGAGGAAATTTCATAAATGATGAGACTTTCCCATCTTCGTGACCCCCCTCAATGCCGGTATTGCATTTTAGAATTTCCTACGCATTTAGTTTCCGATGGAAACATTCTATGATGTATTTTCCTGCCGGAAATTGTAATAATAGGAATTATATATAACAAAAGCGAGAGAGAGAGAGAGAGAGAGAGAGAGAGAGAGAGAGAGAGAGAGAGAGAGAGAGAGAGAGAGAGAGAAATACAATAGTTACAAAGGATTGAAATATTTAGAGCTATGTAGATTCCGATGCGAAGTGAAACAGTATTTATGTTAAGTAGGTGACAAAATCAAAAAAAAAAAAATAAATAGCTTCATATCCATCATCGATACTATGTATTATTACACATGTCGTCATCCTCATTTCATGTTTGCACCAAATTGGTCAATAAACGTTCTTAAGTTCTTCAGCTCTTGTTGGTCAATAAACGTTCTTAAGTTCTTCAGCTCTTGAGAGAGAGAGAGAGAGAGAGAGAGAGAGAGAGCGAGAGCGAGAGAGAGAGAGAGAGAGAGAGAGAGAGAGAGAGAGAGAGAGAGAGAGAGAGAGAGAGAGAGAGAGAGAGAGAGAGAGAGAGAGAGAGAGAGAAATACAATAGTTACAAAGGATTGAAATATTTAGAGCTATGTAGATTCCGATGCGAAGTGAAACAGTATTTATGTTAAGTAGGTGACAAAATCAAAAAAAAAAAAATAAATAGCTTCATATCCATCATCGATACTATGTATTATTACACATGTCGTCATCCTCATTTCATGTTTGCACCAAATTGGTCAATAAACGTTCTTAAGTTCTTCAGCTCTTGTTGGTCAATAAACGTTCTTAAGTTCTTCAGCTCTTGAGAGAGAGAGAGAGAGGAGAGAGAGAGAGAGAGAGCGAGAGAGAGAGAGAGAGAGCAAGAGAGCGAGAGAGAGAGAGAGCGAGAGAGCGAGAGAGAGAGAGAGAGAGAGAGAGAGAGAGAGAGAGAGAGAGAGAGAGAGAGAGAGAGAGAGAGAGAGAGAGAGAGAGAGAGATATATACAATAGTTACAAAGGATAAAATATTTAGAGCAATGTAGATTCCGATCGAAGTGAAACAGTAAATTAAGTTAAGTAGGTGACAAAATCAAAAAAAAAAAATAAATAGCTTCATATCCATCATCGATACAATGTATTATTACACATGTCCCGTCCATCCTCATTTCAATGTATGACTCCAAATTGGTCAATACACGTTCTTAAGTTCTTCACTCATGTTGGTCAAGTAACGTTCTTAAGTTTCATCAGACTCTTGAGAGCGAGAGCGAGAAGAGAGAGAGAGAGAGAAGAGAGAGGTTACAAAGGGAAATATTTTAGAGTGAGGAGACAGACAAAAAAAAAAATAAATAGCTTCATATCCATCATCGATACTATGTATTATTACACATGTCGTCATCCTCATTTCATGTTTGCACCAAATTGGTCAATAAACGTTCTTAAGTTCTTCAGCTCTTGAGAGAGAGAGAGAGAGAGAGAGAGAGAGAGAGAGAGAGAGAGAGAGAGAGAGAGGGATTCGTTTATTCTTTTGTAAATGAAAATGTCACTTTATAAATCAATCATGTAAATCAGACGTTTGATAGTCCAAATATGACTAAAGTTTAAAACACAGGAAGGAAAAAGCAAAACAAATGAAAAAAGTAATACTACATTTGTAATACTACACAAAAAGTCTACTGAGTATATTCCTCAGACATCGTATAATGTAAAGTCTCTGTGAAGCACGTTTCAAAATTTCACTTATCTGATTATGCCATGACAGAGAGTCTGAAATAATAAAGCCAAGAATGCACATCTGGGAAACCCTCGTAAAAATAGGCAGAACTATTTTGTCAACTTGCAATGTGGAGTTGACATTTGCGAGTGAATATTTCGTGGCATTTCTTAAAATTGAGCGTTAGTCCGGCATTCAGAAACTTGTCTTCAATCAATGAATATTGCGAAACTTGCTGTAACAGCGACTCAATCTTTTCAATAACAGTCATATCATCTGCAATTCTGCATATTTGACACAATGCACTGTGTCCAACTTGAAGTCAATAGTTGACACAAATGCAGCAAATAAAAAAGGGCCCAAAACTGACCCCTGCGGTATACCTGCGTTAGTACTCACTAACGAACCATAACAACCAGGGATACGAACCTTGAAACAAAAAACTATCGCAATATGAAAAATACTTAGAATCTTTAGAATAATAATCAAAAAACTACGGGCGCTTCGTACTATAAAAGGAGGCAATTGCACGAGACGACGCCGTCCAAAGGAGCATTCTTTCAATGCCAAGCGCCCTGGCTATGTCATTATACATCAATGATATCCTAAACCTTCAAATTCGCTGTGTGCTTGAAGGTCTTGAAGGTCCTCTACCACAAAACACAAATGCATTAAAAGTTGAACGTTCTAAAAATATTCGAATTTTTCAAAGTATAGAAATTTTGAAATTCAAATTTTCAAATTTTGGCACCTGCTACACCTGTCATATCTCCAATACTTCATCAAGAAGGGCATCGTCTGGTACACAAACCATAAATGATGCTTGGTTGAATTTTTAAAGTGAAAAGAGATCTTACTGAGATGATTCAAAGTCAGCGACACTTTTTACCGTCGCACTGTGATTCGCTGTTTGAATGAACCAATGCAGAAAGAATATGTCATTTATTCTTAAATGTGAATCTTACGCTGCCAGAATTGAAGGCCCTCGTGCTAAAACCGGCTAAGTACATTTTTGTCAAAAATGAGATATTGGCAGAAGTCTGATGGTTAGAATCTCTGTTGTTATCAGACAGAATATGGAATTTCATATTCGAAATCCTTTAGGAGAAAACGTGCTTTAAAAATCGGCTAAATATTGCATCGAATGAAATCCCCGTGCAAGATTCTTCAAACATCAAATACTGAACCAAGTGACTCACTTCAACTTTCACATCGAAGTTGATGTTCGGAACTCAATCATGTTTCAAATTTCATGGCATTCTGATAAATAGTTTCTTTTCTGCAGAAGAAAATGTGCGAAAATTGCCAAGTGTTTCACAATTCATAGATATTTTTTGAATTTTACCATTGGATTCCAATGGGAATGCTTTAACCTTACCTATAGCCGAGAGCGACTAGCTGTGACACTTAAGAATTTGATTTTTTTATTCAGCGTTTCAAGATCTACAAATCCATGCTATTAAGACCTTTGTGCGCGAATTTAGGAAGAAAGTCTCAGTAGCTCCCGGACTAAATGTCGTAGCTGGCATTACTGTCCGCTGAGTTACATTGAGATTGCATTCAGTTAAAAACTACTTTAGTCCGGAAGAAGCACTCTATGTCACGCTTCCATAAAAATTATGCAATAGTTTAGGGCAATTTCATACAGTAACGGACGCTCGCTTACAGGACTTTTTAAGCTCCGAATACATTTTGAAGCATCCTAGATCTTCTGGATTTCTCGCACATATTTGTTTATATTAGTTATTTATCTCATAGAATAATTAGACCGAAATTCACACTGCAGCCAATATAAGAGCCCAAAAAGTGGGTGCAACGGACGCTCGTGGAGAAAACATTCTTCTTACTTCTTAATTTTCATCTGAAAACTCAGCGAATTGACCAGGAGTTCACTTTCAAATGATATTTTCCTAAAACTAGAGACATGAAATTTTAAGAAAATAATATTGATAAGCATATAATTGCTTTGGCTTTATTTCATCACTCGCATTTACGGATGTTGGTTCTGTCCGCTTGCTAATTTATGCTTCTAAATTAATCGTGTACTCATTTCTTCCGGTGATTGTTAATACTGTACATTAATGATAGGTGCCCGTACATTTATTTATATTTTAATCAATTCATTTGCAGTTTTGCGTCATAAAGTCCGCGTAGCGGACATTGCTAATTATTTTCTGCATTTTTACTAAATTGTTCAACATTATCTATTATGGATTGACACTATTTATTATTCCAATTAGAAATTCAAGCATCCCTTTACATACTGTATATTATTGGTATTCAGAAGCATTTAGGAGAGTTCAGAACAATAGAGTATCCCTCCATGTAGGCTATACGTACACAGATTATAGTGATTCAATTTATCATGTTACATTGTTTAGAGTGCATAGTCTCTGGCTGATACAGAATGAGGATTTAGATCAGGGGCTTATTTCAATTCAAGGTCCCTAACCTTACTACCTTACGGTTAGGTACCTAGTGTCATGCTCCCTTATGGTGAATAAGCGCATAGAAATTCGATATTCTGTAATAATAAAAAATGACTTGAATACGGATATGGACCAATGAAAACAATAGAAGGTCGTAGGGACGGACATGCGGCTATCATGACCAACTGAAGCTGGGACATTCCCATAACGACATCTAAATTTTCATAATTTTTAATAAACTTATAGTTAATAAGACTAAGGTTTGTCCTTAACAGGACGGGTGGTGCGGTTCCCACACCGGAAAAACAACACCCATACATAAAAACGTTCAAGCGCTCAATCTTTGACAATCCTAGGACTACAATTTAAGAGTCCCTCAAACTTGAACGAGATCGGTGTGGAGGACCTTGCCACTCAGTGCCCATTTTTCACTCAGCGCTTCAAAAGCGGGCTGGACCTGTACCCCTAATGGTCCTGCCTGACTTGTGACCTCGACAATCATGATGCATGAAGGTCTTTAAGCAACAAACACTGACGGATCTGATTGCGTGACGGGCGGACCTACCCGGGGTCCATAACATAGCGATATACGGGCTGGACTTTAACCCTTAAGTGTACGAGATCGTCACAAGCCGCTTAACAAGTGATCTCCTTGGACAAAGTTTCAGGCTCGACTTGATTAGGAACTTATATGTAAAAAGACCACTTAGTATCACCATGCAACCCCCCTGAGACCAGTAACCGAACACAGTCCATTCCACACACTAGGGTATTCGCGATAAAAAAAAAACGTTAAAACAAATAAAACAATAGTTGCGTTTTACGGCCCCATCTACCTGTGAACCTCAAGCCCAGGCGGGCGGGGCCCCGCATAAACTAAAAGCGGCTGCATTCCTAAATATAAAAACAGTAATGATATGTGTAGAATAATAAGTAATCTGGATAGTAATAGTAAAACAAAAACAAAACATCCGCAAAAGACGGATACATCCAGAACAAACTAATATATGGTGAAATACGAATGGTAATAACAATAAAAAAAATGCGATGTACAGCTGCCTGGCTAGAAATATCCAAACCTTGACTAGTAAATTGGTAAGACCGGTTAGGATTTTCTCAGTACATGCCTACAATTTTAGACTTACAATATCCTCTGCTGCTCATCACAAAAAGTGTCAAATTAATTCGTTTAATTAAACTTCAAGAAAGTGAGCAGATGTGACAATAACGTAAAACCTGGCCGCAATACATTAATTTCCCATGTTATAAAGGTATTGCAGCACTGTCTGGAAATGTCTACAATACAACAGGGAAATTCAAAATCTTCCACTTATTATATTGAAGGTTCGAAGACCGTCACTACTAACTTGAGTCTCACATCGAGGTAACCAAACGGCTTTCTGTCATTGACTCCGTTTCTATCTGCAAGAAGCTCCATTGGGTAAATTTTCGAATTAAGGAATTGAAATGCTTGTAAGTTATTACGCATATATCGTCTATATATCACGAAGTGTTGACAATAATTTAGCTATCCAAACTTTTATTTTTACCAATTGTTTCCATAAAAGCAAAAATTCGCAATTTAACAGAAACAAGTCGCAAGTAAAAGGACTGCAATTCCCTCCCATAGGTACTCCTCGAATTTGTCTGAAACACGTAACCGGTAAAAAGAAATGTAGACTCAGCACTATAAAATCAATAGCTTTCTTAAAAGAGTCCACTCATAAACAAAATACCCCTAAAATTTGATTTAGTGAGAAGAACCGCCTTCTCATATCCTACACACAAGTATCTACGATTAGTGGCATTGAAAAAAATGGAGATCAAGGATTGAAATAATAATATTCTTGATAGCACCTTGTTCTAAGTTTGTATATAGAGTAGAGAAGTCAAAAACTTGCATAGAGTGGACGTACACGTTAGAATATACACTGTCAAAAAAATCTTGAGTCGAGGCTACAACACTCCAAAAAATAAGAAAACCAGTATACTCCTGATTACTCACAGTATCTATGAAATTTGCTCTTATCACTTTCGACTCTTTTGTTGATATTCCACCGATAACTTCTTAGTTGTAGCAATTTCTGGCTCCCGGCAATGGAATCCTAAACTTATAAGGATTTTATGCAATTTTTGAATCCAAAAAGTTTTGGTAGTTTAAGTCTTGTCACTATAACATTAATATTTAAAGTTATATCCATATCTTTAACGTGTTTAGTAGGGACTTCCTTATCAGAAATAACTAGGTTATAAGTTTGCATTGCCTACTGCAGTGAAGAATCTATGTCCAAACCAGCTCGTCCCATCAGGATTTTGAGATAGAACTTTACATGATGAAACTAAAGTTGTTTGGATGCTTTTATAGACAGGAAACGACTATCAAGGTTTTTTATGGAGAACTTGCAACTCCTTATCAACACAAACGCGCTGCCATTATCTTTCCACCCAACTCTTACACACGAAAGATGCGGTGCTTTACTAACATCATGGCCCAGTTTTTTCAAATAGAGAAGTCATCAACTTTAAGGTGAAGCACTGGACACATCCGGAACCAATAATTATCATGGAATCGCTGATCTCTTTTTGAATGGATTTCCATGATATTGACCTAGACAATCTGTGTTTAGTGCCATACGCGAATATAGAATAACGGCACCTATACGATGGCGGCTTCTAATGGATCACAATTGGAAGACACCGGCAGCTTATCTGTGAACTTCGCAAATATTCACGGCCATTATCATTTCTCTTTACATATGAAAGCATTCTGACAAAATAACTAACAACAAATCGCCATGCGGCAAGAATTGCAACAGATTGCATGCTGTCAGTAATTGAATCTTTCAGGGATCCCTACAATTGGCACCAAACCGGAGCGCTGAAATTTTTCCATCACCAAACAGCTGTGTCCCATTCTTGTCTCAGTAAACAAAGCGGAAAGTCGGATTTCTATGATAAACTAAGTATTACAATTTCAAAGCAGCACCATTGACGTACCTAATCGAATAGCAAACAATCCATTGTCTCTGGCAGTCTCATCGGAATAGATATAGTAGTATATGGGTATATTTGAAAATAAATGAAAATCTTCAGATACAATAATCAGCATCAAATAAAGTAAAGTTTCTGTCATTAGAAGTTACAAATTTATACAACATTTCACAGCCAAAAACGCAGTAATAGAGTGAAGATGGTCATGACGACCGATTCGTAAGGACAGATGCGAAAGGAATGAACGAATTCCTTGCGCTTCAATGGTTCCAAAAATCTTGATCGAGGCTACACTCCAAAAATAAGAATAACCAGTATTACTCCAGATTGACTCAACAGTATCTATGGAAATTTTCTCTTATCACTTTCAGACCTTTGTTGATATTCCACCGATAACTTTTTTAGTTGTACAATTTCTTTCTGGCTCCCGGCAATGAAATCTAAACTTATAAAGGATTTATTATGCAATTTGGAATCCAGAAAAGTTTTGGTAGTTTAAGGTCCTTGTCACTAACATTAATATTAAAAGTTTGGATTTCATATCTTTTAACGTGTTTAGTAAGGACTTCCTTATCAGAAATAAGCTCAGGTTTATAAGTTGCATTGCCTACTGCAGTGGAAGAATCTAAGGTCTAAGAGCAGTGATGTCAGAGAAACACGCACCCCAAGCTCGTTGGGATCCATCAGGACAGTTTCTTGAGAATTAAGGACCTTGTTTACCAGGTCTGAGACCACAAGGTCTGATCCTGTAACTGCTTGTACTTACTCTTACATCGACAAGCATCGACCAAAACCTTGGGGAAACAGAACGACTAATCAATGTCAAAACCAAGCTCGTCCATCAGATTTTGAGATAGACTTTTTTACATATGAAACTAAAGTTGTTGGATGCTTTATCGAAGGCACGACTATCAAGTTTTTATGGAATCTTGCCAAGCTCCATATCAACACACAACGAGAGCCTAGCCATTAACTTTCACCACCAACTTCTTACAACGAAAGCATGCGGTGGCTTTACTAACCATCATGACCTGTTTTTTCCAAATAGAGAAGTCATTCACCGTATTAAGTGAAAGCGAGACATGGGACACAAAACAAAAAACGAGACTATAAGAGTTATCTATGAGAATCGCTTGATACTCTTTTTGATCTGGAGTTCATGATATAAGGACCTAACAATAACTCGCTGTGATTTAGTGCCAGAAACGCGAATATACTCCTGAGAACCATGGATCATTAATTATATCTACATTACCGGTAAAAACATGCCCAAAAGGCTCATAAACGAGAACAGGTCATCGAGTCCCAGCTGCAATCGCTTCATTTAAAAATGCCAACATCTTCCCTGAATTGACCACTATATACAGAACGCTTATGAGCATAATTGAAGCGCAAATTCAAAACACAATAGGGATATAAAGCCTTATGCGGTTACAGCTTTGGGATGATATAATATTCACTTAATTTCTGTAACTAAGCCAACACTTTTATCATTACAATACCGAAGGTAAGCATGAAGTATTTGTCACTAACTGAGCCTTCGAAAGAATCACCCAATGCTTTTTTGTCTTCGGTAGAGCGTATCCACTTGTGAGTGTTCGGAAAATAATCTACTATGACCATATGTTTTGTCAAACACGAAAAGATATGTCAGTTCGACAGATCAAGAAGCCTAGAATAACCGAGCAGCTTATAAGCATGCTATCACTCATCGATTTCCTAGCAACAAAAAAAGAAATTCTTAATTTGATGCTCCGTTCATCAACTCTTGTAACGTGACTCCAGAGAGACTCTCCACAACAACTCTTAGATGTGAGATATTGACTTTTGCTACCACCCGACTTTCCACAGGCCATGGCTCTCTTACGTCCCTGCTCCACTGAGAACTCCAACCATGAAAATGAAATTTGCATTGTTCTGAGAGAGCGCAAGCCTCCGCCTAAACACACTGTCCATTTGCACACCCAAAGGATGCAAGGTGTTCAGCGTTCTTATATGAAAATCTTCCTTACTGTTAAGCTCGAAGGCAATTTCTGTATCAGATTTATTACGAACATCGACAAAGTCAATAATTTGTATACTTACATCATCCCAACTGTGATTAGAACTATTAAAATGATTACTTAAATACGTATTGAGATGATTCTTTTGAACAGACTGCCGATGCCCATTAAGTCTACAATGTAATGGCTGTTTTGTCTGTCCAACATACTGGACCCCACATGATTGACATGTGATCAAATATATTACATGCCTACTCTTACACGAGAAACTACTAGGATAATTTAAAACGAACCGTCTGCCGGTACTAAAACTCTTAAAAGTAGTATTAGTGTCAAGAGATTTACAACATAGGCATCTTTTGCTGCCACAGACATCAACACTACTGACGCATGTGGAGGGCGCTATCCACTCCTTCGCATTAACGTCATACACTTTAGCTTGCATTATATCCATATTTCAAATGCCAGGACCCCATACTAAGCAAGGAATCCTTTCAGAGGTTGGACTTTAGATCCTTGCTATCTAATTGGTACTTAGACCTAACACAACTACCGATGTCATTAATAAACCGCTATAAGAATGTGAGGCTTTCGCCTGCCAGCAGAGGTCCAGTAAGCGGGGTCATAAAACCACCAGCATCTGCAGACTTACTGTGTTAGCAATTGAAGCTGGACATTCCCATAACGATGTCTACATGTTTCATAATTTTAATAAACTTATAGTTAATAAGACTTAAGGTTTGTCCTTAAGAGGACAGGTGGTGCGTTCCCACCGGCAGACATTAAACGTTCAAGGCGCGTCAAACTTTTGACTATCCTAGGACTACATTTTAGAGCCAAACTTGACGAGATCGGTGTGGAGGACCTTCCCACTAGTCCATTTTTCACTCAGCGCTTCTAAAGCGGGGCTGGACCTTACCCCTAATGGTCCTCTGACTTGTGATCCTCGACAAATGCATGAATGCATGAAGGTCTTTAAGCACAAAGACTTGACGGATCTGATTGCGTGCCGGGCGGACCTACCCGGGGGTCCATAACATAGCGCTATACGGGCTGGACTTCACCCTTAAGTGTACGAGATCGTACAAGGCCGCTTAACAAGTGATCTCCTTGGTCAAAGTTTCAGGCTCGATTGATTAGGAACTTATATATAAATAGACACTTAGTAATCACCATGTCAACCCCATGGAGACCAGTAACCGACACAGTCCATTCATCACACTAGGGTAGTTAGCGATAAAAAAAAAAGAACAAACGTTAAAACAAATAAAACAATAGCCAGTCGTCAGCAGGTACCCGCCTGGTTGCGTTTCGGCCGGCCCCTCTACCTGAACGCTCAAGCCCAGGCGGGCGGGGCCCCGCATAAACTTATATGCGGCTGGCATTCTAAAATCAATACAGTAATGATATGTGTAATAATAAGTAATACTGATAGTAATAGTAAAAACAAAAACAAAACAACCGCAAAAGACGGATACATCCAAAACAAACTAAAATATATGTGTGAAATACTGAAATGGTATAACCAATAAAAAAAAATGTTTAGAAAACAGTGTTAATTATATTGTTTAAAATGCGCACTGCGATGTCAGCTGCCTGGCTGAGAAATATCCAAACTTGACTAGAAAATTGTTATGACCGGTTAGGATTTTTCTCATTACATGCCTTCATTTTAGACTTACAATATCCTCTGCTGCTCATCACAAAAAGTGTCATATTAATTCGTTTAATTAGATCTTCAAGATGTGAGCAGATGCGACAATAACGTAAAACCTGGCCGGCAAATACATTAATTCCCATGTTATAAGGTATTGCACTGTCTGGAAATGTCAACAGAACAACAGGGAAATCAAAATCTTCCACTTTATGATATATTGAGGTTCGAAGACCGTCTCTACTAGATTGGAGTCTCACATCGAGGTAAACAACGGCTTTGTCATTGACTCCGTTTCTATCTGCAAGAAGCTCCATTGGGTAAATTTTCGGAATTAAGGTATTGAAATGCTTGTAATTTATTACGCATATATCGTCTATATATCTCGAAGTGTTTGACAATAATTTAGCTAGTCCAAACTTTTTATTTTTAACCAATTGTTTCATAAAAGCAAATTCGCAATTTAACAGAAACAAGTCGGCAAGTAAAGGACTGCAATTCCCTCCCATTGGTACTACCTCGAATTTGTCTGAACACGTAACCGGAAAAAGAAATGTAGACTTCAGACACTATAAAATCAATAGCCTTCTTAAAAGAGTCCACGTCATAACAAGAATACCCCTTATATTTGATTTTGGAGAAAAACGACTTCTCATATCCTACACACAAGTATCTACGATTAGTGGAATTGAATGTGAGATCAAGGATGGAAAAAATATTATTCTTGATAGCACCTTGATCTAAGTTTGTATAAAGAGTAGAGAAGTCAAAAACTTGCATAGAGTGGACGTTCACGTTAGAAATATTCCTCAAAAAATCTTGAGTCGAGGCTACACTCCAAAAATAAGAATAACCAGTATTACTCCTGATTGACTCACAGTATCTATGGAAATTTTCTCTTATCACTTTCAGACCTTTGTTGATATTCACCGATAACTTTTTAGTTGTACAATTTCTGGCTCCGGCAATGAATCTAAACTTATAAGGATTTTTATGCAATTTGGAATCCAGAAAAGTTTGGTAGTTTAAGGTCCTTGTCACTAACATTAATATTAAAGTTTGATTTCATATCTTTAACGTGTTTAGTAAGGACTTCCTTATCAGAAATAAGCTCAGGTTTATAAGTTGCATTGCCTACTGCAGTGGAAGAATCTATGTCAAAACCAAGCTCGTCCATCAGGAGTTTGAGATAGAACTTTTTACATATGAAACTAAAGTTGTTGGATGCTTTATCGACAGAACGACTATCAAGTTTTTATGGAGATCTTGCAACTCCATATCAACACAAACGTTGCTAGCCATTATCTTTCCCACCCAACTTCTTACAACGAAAGATGCGGTGCTTTAACTAACATCATGACCCTGTTTTTTCCAAATAGAGAAGTCATCAACTTTTAAGTGAAGGCGACTGGACACACGAGATATAATGATTATCTATGGAATCGCTGATCTCTTTTTGAATGGATTTCCATGATATTGACCTAGACAATCTGTGTTTAGTGCCATACCGAATATAGCTCTGAGACCTGGATCATTTATTATATCTAAATTACCGGTAAAAAACATGCCCATAAGGCTCATAAACAAAACTGGTCATCGAGTCACAGCTGCAATCGCTCTGTAAAATGCCAACAACTTCCTGAATTGTCAGGCTATTAAGAAACTTATTATAATTAAGAATTTCAAACAAATAGGGTTATTAAGCTTATGGTACACTTTGGGAGGATATAGATGTTTCGCTTTTTTCTGGAACTAAAGCACAGACACTTTTATCAATAAATACAGAAGTTAAATGAAGTTTGTCAACTAAATGAGACTTGAAAGGAATCACTATATGCGTTTTGTCTTCGGTAGAGCTATCCCTCTTGTTTCTATATAATTTTACTATGAACATATGTTGTCAAAACGAAAGATAGGTCATTCGACTGATCAAGAAGCCTAGAATACATAATTTTAAGCATGCTATCACTAATCGATTTCAAGCAATTATAGAAATGTCTTATTTTGTTGCTCTTACATCAACTCTTGAAGCTCCTTGAGAATATCCTCACAACTATTAGATGGAGGATATTTCTTTCCTACCCGACTTCCTAAGGCCATGGCTTCTCTTACGTCTGCTAATAGGAGAACTAAAAAATGAAAATGAATTTGCAGTGTTCTGAGAGGCGCAACCTCCGCCTAACACTCTGTCATTCAAACCCAAAGGATGCAAGGTGTTCAGCGTTCTTATATGAAAATCTTCCTTACTGTTAAGCTCGAAGGCAATTTCTGTATCAGATTTATTACGAACATCGACAAAGTCAATAATTTGTATACTTACATCATCCCAACTGTGATTAGAACTATTAAAATGATTACTTAAATACGTATTGAGATGATTCTTTTGAACAGACTGCCGATGCCCATTAAGTCTACAATGTAATGGCTGTTTTGTCTGTCCAACATACTGGACCCCACATGATTGACATGTGATCAAATATATTACATGCCTACTCTTACACGAGAAACTACTAGGATAATTTAGAACGAACCGTCTGCCGGTACTAAAACTCTTAAAAGTAGTATTAGTGTCAAGAGATTTACAACATAGGCATCTTTTGCTGCCACAGACATCAACACTACTGACGCATGTGGAGGGCGCTATCCACTCCTTCGCATTAACGTCCATACACTTTAGCTTGCATTATATCCATATTTCAAATGCCAGGACCCCATACTAAGCAAGGAATCCTTTCAGAGGTTGGACTTTAGATCCTTGCTATCTAATTGGTACTTAGACCTAACACAACTACCGATGTCATTAATAAACCGCTATAAGAATGTGAGGCTTTCGCCTGCCAGCAGAGGTCCAGTAGCGGGTCATAAACCACCAGCATCTGCAGACTTACTGTGTTAGCAATTGAAGCTGGCCATTCCCATAACGACTCTAAATGCTTCATAGTTTAATAAACTTAGAGGTTAATAAGAACTTTAAGGTTGCCCTTAAGAGACAGGGTGCGTTCCACCGCAACATTAAACGTTCAAGGCGCGTTCAAACTTTTGACTATCCTATGATACATTTTAGAGCCAAACTTGACGAGATCGGTTGGGGTGGGTGGTGGGGGTGTAGGTGGGCGATGGCAGGACCTTCCCACTATTCATTTTGGTCGCAATCAGAAGCTACTAAAGCGGGCTGGACCTTTACCCCCTAATAGTCCTATGACTTGTGATCCTCAGAACAAATCCAATGAATGCATAAGGTCTTAAGCACAAAGAACTTGACGGATCGGATTGCGTGCTTGGCGAAACCTTCCCGGGGTCCATAACAGAGCGCTATACGGCTGGACCACCTAAAGTTACGAGATGACAAGGCCGCTTAACAAGTGATCTCCTTGGTCCCAAAGTTTCAGCTCGATTGAATTAGGAACTTATATATAAATAGACACTTAGTAATCACCCATGTAAACCCCAAGGAGACCAGTAACGACACAGTCCATTTCATCACACTAGGGACAGTTAGCGATAAAAAAAAACATAGACGTTAAAACAAATAAAACAATAGCCAATTCGTCAGCAGGTACCCCCGCCTGGTCGCGTTTCGTCGTCGTCGTCGTTCGCGTCGTCGGTCGACGCGTCGTCCGTCGGCGGTCGGTCGCGTTCGGTCGTCGACGGGTCGTCGGTTCGGTCGTTCGGTCGGTCGTTTCGTCGCGTCGGTTCGGTCGGTCGGGTTTCGCGGTCCGTTCGTTCGGTTCGGTCGTTCGGTCGTCGCGTCGTCGGAGGTCGTCGTCGTCGTCGCGTTCGGTCGCGTTCGTTCGTCGGTTCGTCGGACGCGTCGTCGTCGGTCGTCGGTTTCGCGTCGGTTCGTCGTCGGTCGTTCGTCGTCGTCGTCGTCGTCGCGTCGTCGTCGTCGGTCGTCGTTCGTCGTCGTCGGTCGTCGTCGTCGTCGTCGTTCGTCGTTCGTCGTCGTCGCGTCGTCGTCGTCGTTCGTCGTCGCGTCGTCGTTCGTCGCGTCGTCGGTCGTCGTTTCGCGTCGTTCGTCGTCGTCGTCGTTCGTCGTCGCGTCGTCGTCGTCGTTCGTCGTCGTTCGTCGGTCGTCGTCGTCGTCGTCGTCGTTCGTCGTCGTCGTCGTTCGTCGCGTCGTCGTCGTCGTCGCGTCGTCGTCGGTCGTCGCGTCGTTCGTCGCGTCGCGTCGTCGCGTTCGTCGTCGTCGTCGTCGTCGCGTCGTCGGTCGTCGCGTCGTCGTCGTCGTCGCGTTCGTCGCGTCGTCGTCGCGTCGCGTCGTCGTCGTCGTCGCGTCGTTCGTCGTTCGTCGTCGTCGCGTCGGTCGTCGTCGTCGTCGGCGTCGTTCGTCGCGTCGTTCGTCGTCGTCGTCGTTCGTCGCGTCGTCGTCGCGTTCGTCGTCGTCGTCGTCGTCGTTCGCGTCGTCGTCGCGTCGTTCGTCGTCGTTCGTCGTCGCGTCGTCGTCGTCGTCGTCGTTCGTCGCGTCGTCGTCGTCGTCGTTCGTCGCGTCGTCGTCGTCGGTCGCGTCGTTCGTCGTCGGGTCGTCGTCGTCGTCGTCGTTCGTCGTTCGTCGCGTCGTCGTCGTCGGTCGTCGTTCGTCGGATCGTCGTCGCGTTCGTCGTCGTCGTCGTTCGTCGTCGTCGGTCGTCGTCGTCGTCGTCGTTCGTCGTCGTCGCGTCGTCGTCGTCGTCGTCGTCGGTCGTTCGTCGTCGTCGGTCGTCGTCGCGTCGCGTCGTTCGTCGTCGCGTCGTCGTCGTTCGTCGGTCGTCGCGTTCGTCGTTCGTCGTCGTCGTCGTCGTCGTCGTCGTCGTCGTCGTCGTCGTCGTCGTCGTCGTCGTCGTCGTCGGTTCGTCGTCGTCGTCGTCGTTCGTCGTCGTTCGTCGTTCGTCGTCGTCGTCGTTCGTCGTTCGTCGTCGTCGTCGTTCGTCGTCGTCGGTCGTCGTCGTCGTCGTTCGCGTCGTCGTTCGTCGTCGTCGTCGTCGTCGTTCGTCGTTCGCGTCGTCGTCGTCGTTCGTCGGTCGTCGCGTCGTCGTTCGTCGTCGTTCGTCGTCGTCGTCGTTCGCGTCGTCGTTCGTCGTCGTCGCGTCGTTCGTCGTTCGTCGTCGTCGTTCGTCGTCGTCGCGTCGTTCGTCGTCGTCGTCGTCGTCGTTCGTCGGTTCGCGTCGTCGTCGTCGTCGTTCGCGTCGTCGTCGTCGTCGGTCGTCGTCTTCGTCGTCTTCGTCGTCGTCTTCGTCGTCGTCGTCGTCGTCGTCGTCTTCGTCGTCGTCGTCTTCGTCGTCGTCGTCGTCGTCGTCGTCTTCGTCGTCGTCGTCTTCGTCGTCGTCGTCTTCGTCGTCGTCGTCTTCGTCGTCGTCGTCTTCGTCGTCGTCGTCTACGTCGTCGTCGTCGTCGTTCGTCGTCGTCGTTCGTCGTCGGTCGTCGTTCGTCGTTCGTCGTCGTCGTCGGTTCGTTCGTCGTCGTTCGTCGTCGTCGTCGTCGTTCGTCGCGTCGTCGTCGTTCGCGTCGTCGTCGCGTCGTCGTTCGTCGTCGTCGTCGTTTCGTCGTCGCGTTCGTCGGTCGTCGTCGTCGTCGTCGCGTCGTCGTCGTTCGTCGTCGGTCGTCGTCGTCGCGTCGTCGTCGTCGTCGCGTCGTCGTCGTCGTTCGTCGTCGTCGTCGTTCGTCGCGTCGTCGTCGGTTCGTCGTCGTCGTTCGTCGTCGTCGTCGCGTCGTCGTCGCGTTCGTCGTCGTCGTCGGTCGTCGTCGCGTCGTCGTCGTCGCGTCGTCGTCGTCGCGTTCGTCGTCGTCGTTCGCGTCGTCGCGTCGTCGCGTCGTCGTCGTCGTTCGTCGTCGTCGTCGTCGTTCGTCGTCGTCGTTCGTCGTCGTCGTTCGTCGTCGTCGGTCGTCGCGTCGTTCGGTCGTCGTCGCGTCGTCGTCGTTCGTCGTCGGTCGTCGTCGCGTCGTCGTCGTCGCGTCGTCGTCGTCGTTCGTCGTCGCGTCGGTCGTCGTCGTCGCGTCGTCGTTCGTCGTTCGTCGGTCGTCGTCGTCGCGTCGTCGTCGTCGTCGTTCGTCGTCGTCGCGTCGTCGTCGTCGTCGGTCGCGTTCGTCGTCGTCGTCGCGTCGTCGTCGTCGCGTTCGTCGTCGTTCGTCGTCGCGTCGTCGTCGTCGTTCGGTCGTCGTCGTCGTCGTCGTCGGTCGTCGCGTCGTTCGTCGTCGTCGTCGCGTCGTCGTTCGTCGTCGTTCGTCGGTCGTCGTCGTCGTTCGCGTCGTCGTCGCGTCGTCGTTCGTCGTCGTCGCGTCGTTCGTCGCGTCGTTCGTCGTTCGGTCGCGTCGTCGTCGTCGTCGCGTCGTTCGTCGTCGTCGTTCGTCGTCGCGTCGTCGTTCGTCGCGTCGGTCGTCGCGTCGTTCGTCGTCGTCGCGTCGTCGTCGTTCGTCGTTCGTCGTCGTCGTCGGTCGCGTCGTCGTTCGTCGTCGTTCGTCGTCGGTCGTCGTCGTCGTCGTTCGTCGCGTCGTTCGTCGTCGTCGTCGCGTCGTCGTCGCGTCGTCGTTCGTCGCGTCGTCGTCGTCGCGTTCGTCGTCGTCGTCGCGTCGTCGTCGTCGTCGTCGGTCGTCGTCGCGTTCGTCGTCGTCGGTCGTCGTCGCGTCGTCGTCGTTCGTCGTTCGTCGTCGTCGTCGTCGCGTCGTCGTCGTTCGTCGTCGTCGTTCGTTCGTCGGTCGTCGTCGCGTCGTCGTCGGTTCGTCGTCGTCGCGTTCGTCGCGTCGTCGGTCGTCGTCGTCGTCGTCGTCGCGTTCGTCGCGTCGTCGTCGTCGCGTCGTCGTCGCGTTTCGTCGCGTCGTCGTCGTCGCGTCGTCGCGTTCGTCGTCGTCGCGTCGTCGTCGCGTCGTCGTCGGTTCGTCGTCGTCGCGTCGTTCGTCGTCGTCGTCGGTCGTCGTCGTTCGTCGTTCGTCGTCGTCGTCGTCGTCGTCGCGTCGTCGCGTCGTCGTCGTCGGTCGTTCGTCGCGTCGTCGTCGCGTCGTCGTTCGTCGTCGTCGTCGTCGTTCGTCGCGTCGTCGCGTCGTCGTTCGTCGTCGTCGTCGTCGTTTCGTCGTCGTCGGTCGTCGTCGCGTTCGTCGTCGTCGCGTCGTCGTCGCGTCGTTCGTCGTCGTCGGTCGTTCGTCGTTCGTCGTCGTCGCGTTCGTCGGTCGTCGTCGTTCGGTCGTCGTTCGTCGCGTCGTCGTTCGTCGTCGTCGCGTCGTCGTCGTTCGTCGTCGTCGTCGTCGCGTCGTCGTTCGTCGTCGTCGTCGTCGTCGGTCGTCGCGTCGTCGTTCGTCGGTCGTCGCGTCGTCGTCGTCGTCGCGTCGTCGTCGTCGCGTCGTCGTCGTCGGTCGTCGTCGTTCGCGTCGTCGTCGTCGTTCGTCGCGTCGTTCGTCGTCGTCGGTCGTCGTCGCGTCGTCGTCGTCGTCGCGTCGTTCGTCGTCGTCGTCGTTCGTCGTCGTCGTCGCGTCGTTCGTCGCGTCGTCGTCGTTCGTCGTCGCGTTCGCGTCGTTCGTCGTCGTCGCGTCGTCGTCGTCGTCGCGTCGTCGTTCGTCGTCGTCGTCGTCGTTCGCGTCGTCGTCGTCGTTCGTCGTCGCGTCGTCGTCGTCGTCGTTCGTCGTCGTCGCGTCGTTCGTCGTCGCGTCGTCGTCGTTCGTCGCGTCGTCGTCGCGTCGTTCGTCGTCGCGTCGTCGCGTCGTCGTCGTCGCGTCGTTCGTCGTTCGTCGTCGTCGTTCGTCGGTCGTCGTCGTCGCGTCGCGTCGTTCGTCGTCGTTCGTCGGTCGTCGTCGCGTCGTTCGTCGTTCGTCGCGGTCGTCGTCGCGTCGTCGTCGTTCGTCGTTCGTCGTCGTCGCGTCGTCGGTCGCGTCGTCGTTCGTCGTCGCGTCGTCGTTCGTCGTTCGTCGTCGTCGTCGGTCGCGTCGTCGCGTTCGTCGTCGTCGCGTCGTCGTTCGCGTCGGTCGTCGTCGTCGTCGTCGTCGTTCGCGTCGTCGTCGTCGTCGTCGTTCGTCGCGTTCGTCGTTCGTCGTCGGTCGTCGTCGTTCGTCGTTCGTCGGTCGTCGTCGCGTCGTCGTCGTCGCGTCGTCGCGTCGTTCGTCGTTCGTCGTCGTCGTCGTCGCGTCGTCGTCGTCGTCGTCGTCGTTCGTCGCGTCGTTCGTCGCGCGTCGTCGTCGGTCGTCGTCGTTCGTCGGTCGCGTCGTTCGTCGTCGTCGTTCGTCGCGTTCGTCGTCGCGTCGTTCGTCGTCGTCGTCGTCGTCGTTCGTCGTCGTCGCGTCGTCGCGTTCGTCGTCGTCGTCGTCGTCGCGTCGTCGTTCGTCGTCGTCGTTCGTCGTCGTCGTCGTCGTTCGCGTCGTTCGTCGTCGTCGTCGTTCGCGTCGTCGTCGCGTCGTCGTTCGTCGGTCGTCGTCGTCGGTCGTCGTTCGTCGTCGTTCGTTCGTCGTCGCGTCGTTCGTCGTCGTCGCGTCGTCGTCGTTCGTCGTCGTCGTCGTCGTCGGTCGTCGTCGCGTCGTCGTTCGTCGTCGTCGTCGCGTCGTCGTCGTCGTTCGTCGTCGTCGCGTTCGTCGTCGTTCGTCGTCGTCGTTCGTCGTCGCGTCGTCGCGTTCGTCGTCGCGTCGTCGTTCGTCGTCGCGTCGTTCGTCGTCTTCGTCGTCGTCTTCGTCGTCGTCTTCGTCGTCGTCTTCGTCGTCGTCTTCGTCGTCGTCTTCGTCGTCGTCTTCGTCGTCGTCTTCGTCGTCGTCTTCGTCGTCGTCTTCGTCGTCGTCTTCGTCGTCGTCGCGGTCGTCGTCGTCGTCGCGGTCGTCATCGTCGTCGCGTTCGTCGTCGTCGTCGCTGTCGTCGTCGCGGTCGTCGTCGTCGTCGTCGCGGTCGTCGTCGTCGCCGTCGTCGTCGTTCGTCGTCGTCGCGTCGTTCGTCGTCGTTCGTCGTCGTCGTCGTCGGTCGTCGTTCGCGTCGTCGTCGTCGTCGTCGTTCGCGTCGTCGTCGTCGTCGTCGCGTCGTCGTTCGTCGTCGTCGTCGCGTCGTCGTCGTCGTCGGTCGTCGTCGTTCGTCGTCGTCGTCGCGTCGTCGTCGTTCGTCGTCGTCGCGTCGTCGTCGCGTTCGTCGTTCGTCGTCGTCGGTCGTCGTCGCGTTCGTCGTCGTCGTCGTCGTCGCGTCGTCGTCGTCGCGTCGTCGTCGTTCGTCGTCGTTCGTTCGCGTCGTCGTCGTCGTCGTCGCGTCGTCGGTCGTCGTCGTTCGTCGTCGTTCGTCGTCGTCGTCGTTCGTCGTCGGTCGTCGCGTCGTCGTCGTTCGTCGTCGTCGTCGTTCGTCGCGTCGTCGTCGTCGTCGTCGTTCGTCGTTCGTCGTCGTCGTCGCGTTCGTCGGTCGTCGTCGTCGTCGTCGTCGTTCGTCGTCGCGTTCGTCGTCGTTCGTCGTCGTCGTTCGTCGTCGCGTCGTCGGTCGTCGTCGCGTCGTTCGTCGTCGTTCGTCGCGTCGTTCGTCGTCGTCGTCGTCGTCGCGTCGTCGGTTCGTCGTCGGTCGTCGTTCGTCGTCGTCGTCGCGTCGTCGTCGTCGTCGTTCGTCGTCGGTCGTTCGTCGTCGTCGTCGTCGCGTCGTCGTTCGTCGTCGCGTCGTCGGTCGTCGTCGTCGTTCGTCGTCGCGTCGTCGTTCGTCGTCGTCGTTCGTCGTCGTCGTCGTCGCGTTCGTCGTCGTCGTCGCGTCGCGTCGTTCGTCGTCGTCGTTCGTCGTCGTCGTTCGTCGTCGCGTCGTCGTCGTTCGTCGTCGTCGTCGCGTTCGTCGTCGTCGTCGTTCGTTTCGCGTCGTCGTCGTCGTCGTCGTTCGTCGTTCGTCGTCGTCGTCGGTCGCGTCGTCGCGTTCGTCGTCGATCGTCGTCGTCGTTCGTCGCGTCGTTCGTTCGTCGTTCGTCGTCGCGTCGTCGATCGGTTCGTCGTCGGCGTCGTCGTCGTTTCGTCGTCGTCGTCGTCGCGTCGCTCGTCGCGTTCGTCGCGTCGTCGTCGTCGGTTCGTCGTCGCGTTCGTCGTCGTTCGTCGTCGTCGTCGTCGCGTTCGTCGTCGATCGGTCGGTCGTCGTTCGTCGTCGCGTCGTCGTCGTCGTTCGTCGTCGTCGTCGTCGTCGTCGTCGGTCGTCGTTCGTCGTCGTTTCGTCGTTCGTCGTCGCGTCGCGCGTCGTTCGGCGTCGTTCGGTTTCGTCTCGCGGTCGGTTCGTCGATCGCGTCGCGCGTCGTTCTGGC